>JAHHFK020000970.1:0-95506 GCA_024533555.2 Aedes koreicus | reverse complement strand
TGCCTCAAGAAACGGAATGCGTTAGGTTTGATTACATGAAAGGTGTGTGCTCACAGAATAATGTTGTTCGGTATCTCGCGTGTCGGTGCCAGTCAAGATTTGTTTTCTCCTCCTCTGTAGAATGACACAGAAGACCGCGACTTTAGCGTTTACACCTTGAGGGAAGAAACCTCAAACGAAAGAAAGGAAATGGTGGCACGTGTGTCAACGTATCGTGTGTTTTATCTCTGCACGCATTCGTTAAAAAAAAACTGGCCCCGTGACTCTCATGTTCATTTGGATATGGTTGGAGCGGAAGAACGAAGAAATATGACCAATAGAACAGGACGGAGTGAAATTATTTAAATAGAAATTTCGATAATTTTATTTTTAATACTTTAGTTGATCAGGCTCAGCCGAATTATATAGAAACAAGCTTGTAATTGCTTTTTTAAAAAACTAGTTCATTTATTTGCGAGGCTCAAAGCTTGTAATTGCTTGTTACTGCAAAAATATGATAGGAAATCGTGAAACTATTATTAAGAACTGTAATTTTCAGCAAGGTGGACCCAAGGAACTACCCCAAAAAAATTCCCCTCATCACCCCACCTCAACACTTTCTTCCCCCCTATATCACCCCCCTCTCTGATAGAGAAATCATTTCATGTTCCCCACCACAGGACAAAAAAAATTTGGCCACACAATTTAATTTGATTAAGAACAAAAACCCCCCCCACACACAAGGTTATTTATTTTAAGGTTCATCGTTTTCCTTTTTTTATCTTCATACCACACACACTAAATAATAATAAAATAAACATACACACATTTCTTCTTTCCTTTTTCGATTTATACAACAAAAAAAAAAAACAATATTACAATGTTTACAAACTGTTGCGATATAAAACTCGCGATTACATGCAACATAAATACTAATTTATTTAAAACAATTAAGGAACAATTTAAGAATAATAAATCACATGTGGACTTCTAGAGGCGAGTTATGTTGAATCGCATGATGACATACACGATGACACTTCTTCGCATCGTACGTCGACACGGTCGACGTCTGTCGCTCTGACGGCTGTCAGATGTTGATCCACCGGCTGCGTACTGAAGGTTGGGGTGGTCCCTCCAACACAAACTCTAAGTTTACTTATGAGCAATCAAAAATATTGGAATTCACTTCTGAAATTATTTTTACGCGCTGGCCATCGAGCGCCAAATACGTTTCAATCTTTCTTTTTCGATTCGGCTGTACTGATGGTATCGTTCGTGACTCGTATTCCGGAATACCCCGGAAAAACTCCTCATCGTCGCTCGCGCTTCGTGATTTGAATTCCTGAAAACTCCGGAAAGGCGCCTTATCTTCATCCCAAGTAACAATTTTAGTTTTATTCCAGCCGTATAACACTTCTCCCGGTTTTGTTGATAAAACTACAATCAGAACTGTTTTTCTACCAACACCTTCTCTATGCTTCTTTAAAGCCTAAATTTGTACAAAATGGCCCACTCTATAGACGGTTGTGAAAATAAGTTAATAAAACTTTTATAAGAACATAAAGTTTTTGAAAATGTTCTAGTGAAAGATGTTATAACCACTTGAGAACCTTCATAAAACCTATTGGCTGCCATGAAAACCAGAAGGCGGCCAAATGGCCACAGCTTTCAAACTTCACTGCGAAATCGAGGTTGTTTTTTGTTGTTCTGCTTTGTTCGATTCTCTGCTCTTCTGATTAATTGAGCAGTAAAAAAAAGGTCTAGTGTTACGGGAAATCTTGTTTGATAGCAAAATATCCAAAACAAATTTGTTTTCTACAGCGTATTATGCTCCAAATTATATGCGCAATTATTTTTATGGTGAATATTGGCGCGATAAGAGCCGAAAATTAATGCGCCTCGGAAATTATGCGAATTTACAACAACATAAATCAAAATTAAATTTAAAAAAATACATTCGATAAATTAATCATGAATTTCGTGAAAAGTGCTTGGAAATGGATGAGATTATCTAAAAAAATGCCGAAATAAGTCTCCGATCTACAGTTTAAGGTCTGTATCCACATTAATCCGGACACCTTCAAACCATTGTAACTTTTGAAATATTGCACGTAGGAATGAAAAATTTCACTGTGGTATAGCTGAGAGTCTATGATGAAAAAGACTATGATTGATGTTTACATTTCATGTTTAGAATTCAAGATGGCGACCAAAGAAAAACAAGTGCGCGAGCTAATTTTGTACGGGCGTACGGCAAATCCTGACTTGTCAATAAGGAAGCTTGCAAAAACATTGGATTTGCCTAAATCCACTGTTCACGATGTGCTCAAATCATTTTCGGAACGTTTGACGGTGGAGAGGAAACCGAGAAGTGACAAAAACATTGGACGCGCTGATCCTGTCATGGACCGAAAGGTGAAAAGGATATTAACGAAAAACCCAAATCTCTCCATTCGAAAGGTGGCTCGTAAAATAGGGACGTCGACTGGTTTAGTCCAAAAATCAAAACAACGTTTGGGACTTAAGTCGTATGAAGTAAAAACAGTTCCAAATCGCAACGACAAACAGAACTTGGCAGCAAAATCACGGGCTCGACGTTTGTACTGCGAATATTTGACGAAGTTTTCATGCGTTGTTATGGACGATGAAACTTATGTCCTGGAGGATTTCAAGCAGCTTCCAGGGCTGGCTTTTTATCCTGCTATGGCCAGAAATGCTATAGCTGAGCATTTCAAAACGAAGAAGGCATCGAAATTTCCCAAAAAAATACCTTGTGTGGCAAGCAATTTGCGCGTGTGGCAAAAATAGTAAATCTTTCGTCACTACAGGCACAATCAACAAGGAGATCTATCAGAAAGAGTGTCGGCAGAAGCGTTTGCTACCCTTCATCAAAAGTCACAAAGAAAAACCGTTGTTTTGGCCTGATTTGGCATCATGCCACTATGCTAAAACTGTGATGGAGTGGTACCAAGCAAATCAAGTGAACATTGCACCAAAAACCTCAAACCCGCCAAATTGCCCAGAGCTACGACCAATCGAGAGATATTGGGCTCTGATGAAGCGGAAGCTTTCTGGAAAGAAGCAAGGAATCAAAGACATCAAACACTTCCGGTAAATTTGGACAAAGACGGCTTCTACGATTTCTGAAGAGTCTGTACAAACCCTAATGGACGGAGTTAAGTGCAAAGTTCGAAAATTTTATGCAAATACCGAATAACTATGTTTTGTCTCACGAATTGTTAAAACACATCCCATGAATCTGAAATAAACAACTACGACGGCAATATAATGCGAAATTTATGTTTCATTCATGTTTTGAGGTGTCCGGATTATTGCGAATACAGACCTTATTTGCCCCAAAAATATAGTATATATTTTTTTCTACATTTATATTTTTTTTTTTATATTATTATCCCGAGTAAAAAAAAAAAGCAATTTTTTCCACCAAACCAATTTTTCTCCCCACAAATAATAATAAAATTTTTTGTTTTTATGTTTATACCCTCCAACCCCATTTTCCCGTTTAGTCATTTATTTCCACGAAAAAAAATTTAAAAAACCCTTTCAACCGGCCATAAAAAAAAAAATACAAAGAAGCCCAAAACGGCATTTCAATACAGCATTTTACGAGTTCATAAAGTCGAAATAAAACCTTTGATAGGAGTAAAAGGAATTTGAGAATCAAGGTTTTAAGATCGTTGTTATCAAGCTGTGTTCTCATAAACCTGACTAAAATATGAAACCTATTGGCACCTCTTGGTGCCAAAATAAAACCAAATTGATTTCAAGTGGCTTTCATAAAACTTTAATAAAACTTAATAAAGCAGGATGGTGACATTGCTACTTGGGATTCGTTCCTCGTGATGGTGATGGATCCGGATTATTGACATTGGAATCGACATGCACCACCAACCTCCGACACATCCGTCTGTCCGCATCATCCACGATCTTAATCTGAGTTCTGTGTACGGTTGTTTCCAATTGTAATCTGCAAAATATTTTTACACATACGTCTTAAAAAATATGCTTTAATCCATTTAGCCTGTTGGTGGGGATTTTTGTATTTCTACCACAGTGTATCTCCCACCATCAGGCTGTCCAAAGGATCCTTAATGATCTATTTGTTGAAGGACATCATTGAAAGCTGTGCTTATTTCATCATTGCGGTTATCAGTATAAGTTTGTGGTACATTGTTATTTGTATGCCGCTTTGGATTAATCGAAATTGATTAATAACTTCGGAGAATACGCTAAAACATTCTGTGAACGGAAAATTCCATCCACAGTCAAATTGTTTCTAAAATTTATTAAAAATAAGTGTTTTAGATCCTCCGATTCTTAACGTAAATATTCTGGGTCTAGAAGGATGTTTTTAAGACATCCTTAACTGTACGAACTAGCCTTTTTGCCTGGCCATTGCTAGCAGGATTATAAGGAGGACTGTTTAGGACTGTAATTCCATGTCTTGCAAGGAAATTCTTAAAATCATGAGAATTGAGTGGGAGACCGTTATCTGATACCAAAATATCCGGCAATCTAAATCTAGAAAAATATTCCAGTAACTCTTAGTTCTTATAAGTTGCGTACATGTTGTTCCATTTTTCATCCATTCAACTTCAACTCATTTAAAAAAAGCTGATCCCTATTTGGTTGTCTACAGGCACGGTATGACTTGAAGTCTTCCCGGAGACGAATCCGTTGCACGGTACTGCGTGCGGCGCGAAACTTTTTGGCCAAATCGCGGTCTGAGATGTTGGGGTTTGCCCTAATGTTCTTGATGACTTTGCTCCGCAGTTGACGGTTGATAGTACCTGACCGACGCTTGCTTTGAGGCTTGCGATCCGTCGACAAAGTTTCTCTGTACTTTTTCATAACACGCCTCACGGTATTTTGGAGAAAACCCAACACTTTAGCAAGTTTTGGCCTAGACCATGAAGGGTTTTCCAAATGATTGCGCACAATTATTTTTCTTATTTCTTCTTCCATTTTGTATTTCTCTGAAACACGTCCGAACTGCACCGAGAAAAAAACTTCTGATGTAGTTGTTGTTACAGGGAACACATATTTTTCCAATACTAAATGGGCCACACCTTAGAAAAGATGCTCGGAACATTTCAGTGCCTGAGATCTACGTTTCGGGTGAGCTCTTTCCATCATGATATCCTTTTGATAAAATTCATTCTGTTATCACTTATAAATAGCTTGTTTGATTTGGTAAGATTCTGTGCGTTGTTGGAGGCTGTAATCGCTCAATGATGTATTGTAATACAGTTAAGTTCCAAAAAACTGTTAAGTTGGTAATGCTAACTCAAGAATTTTTGACCATGTACATATTTAACAGACATTCTACTCTTTTCAGAGCGCGAGTAGTGGCGCTATAACTATAAGCCGTATGGGGCCGGGACTAAAGTTAATGTATGAGTCCCAACCGTTTGAAGAGAAATGGAGCATCACCTAACCTTCTTACACTAGATGCTCCCAACGACCATTTTTTAATAAATTTCGGTTTGGTGCACCAAACAGGGCATTCCGTTTAACTATTCTCTCCGAATATTGATTTTTCTTTTTCTTTGATATCTAATGAAGGATGCCAACCCACAAAATTGCCCTCAATTTAACCCGAACTAGAAATATTGGGCAACTGTCAAGCTGAATCAGAAAAAGGCTGGAAAAGTGACTCGTAATGCTGCAGAAATGAAGCGATGGTAGAATAAAATGATCGCTCAAGTAGACGAACAGAGTGTCCAAAGATGAAGCGAGATATTTCGAAAAAAGTTCGTCATTTCATCTATACCAAAGTGGAATAAGTTTGTTGATATTTTTTTCCGGAAAAGGCAATAGAAAAGCTTTATGTTGCCTGATCACCTGTGTTTATTGCATCAGAATAATACCGACATACAGCTGATTGCTTCCGTCCAGTCCGCCCAAGTGGATTGAGCTGTATAACCAAAAATATAAAACTAAACATGTAGCCCATAACGGTCTTCTTCAACTCGGTAATTTTACATACAACGACTGGAAAAGCGAGGAACATCGGAGATACTGTGTTCTATGATTAATTCAAATATAAGCACAGCAAAATTTAGCCAGTGTCATTTGGCTACATCTTTCCTATGGTATCAATATGTAGTTAAAACCAATGCAGCTAACGAAAGTTCATTGTATTTGTAAAGTCCAAAAAGTACGACTTGTTGACATTTGACCATTGTTTTGAAAATGGAGTCGCAAAAACAACAAGTGGGTAGAACAAATGTGCACAAAAGTGTTAAAAATCCGTCGATGTCACTTCATGACATAACAAGAACACTCGGAATTCCTCCTTCATCAGTAAATATCGTTTTAAAACGCTTCCTGGACTGGCTGATCGGTTGATCGGGAATCCGACGGTAAGCGGAACGACAACTTAAAGTTGCAGCGGAATGCAGTTCTTGGAATGATTAAGCGGAATACTTTCTATCCGCTATGTGGCCAAAAAAGTCAAAATTTCATATTCTTTCGTAGGAAAAATGAAGAAAGCAGCAGAATATAAGTTTTTCAAGACATACCCAAACCGGAACAACAAGCATGAAACCTGTGCAAAATCACGAGCACGTAAACTGTACGACAGAATGGTGACAAAAGTTGACTGTGTGGCAATGGACGATGGAACGAACGTCAAAGCAGACTTCAAACAGCTTCCTGGTCATGAGTTTTACACCGCATTACAACGTGGCAACGTCGACGATTTCTTTAAGGCCAAAAAGTCGACGAATACCTAAAGGAACGGCGACTACCTTTCATCCATGTTTTGTGTTCTTTTGGCCTGATTTGGCGTCTTGCCATTAGGGAACAGTAGCTCAGGAATGGATGCAGAAAACAACTTCAACATTGTGCCAAAGGACTGCAATCCCCCAAACACCTCAGAGCTTCGACCAATCAATAGATGTTGGGCAATCGTGAAGCGAAATCTTGAAAAATCGAAAGGAAATGCCAATAATGAGAAAAAATTTGCTAAGAAGTGGGAAAAGCCTCCAATCAAGTGGTCTAAGACACTGCAAAACCTTAAACGAAAAGTTCGAGCGGATATGATAAGTCAGAAAATCATTTCTTGATGTGTATTTATTTACTATAATTGTTATGTTTGTGTTCTCCGTACGTAGAGTAACGATTACAGTGTGTCTCAAAATAGGTGTCACCTTTTTCAATCTTGGTTTATTTCAGCTGGGTAATTTTAACAGCGGAATTGATTCTACCCGTTTTGAGTGTATTCTTTTGACAGCTTATCGCTGAAGATAAATAAGCGATTCCATTTGTTTATATATATATTAGCTACCATGGAAGCCATAAGGGAGCGAGTTTTAAAATTACATTTGCAAAAGCTTAGACCGTGTCAGATATTCAATAGCCTTAAGCAGTTCGGAGTGAGTAAGAGTTTTTTTTTCGTACCTTGAAACGGTTCAAGGAAACTGGAAATGTCCATATTCAACACAAAGGAGGTCCCAGACGAACTGCCAAAATGAAGATAAAGATCAAACGTGTGAAGGAGCGAATAAGACCCCTGCTTCAATTAACAGGTTCCTCAGACATGATCTGGAATGCAAGCCGTACAAAAAACAACGGGTTCACGGGTTGACGGAGCGTCAAAAGCATGCCAGGGTCCAAAGAAGCAGAAATATTGGGGCTCGGCACGGTGACTGCGAGATTTTATTTTCATATGAAAAGCTCTTCCTGCTTCAGGACAGTGATATTTAATCAACAAAATGATCGTGTGTATGGCAAAAGTCTTGCCAATATTCCAAGAGAAAAACTAGCTGTAGAACGCTGTCAGAATGTATCGAAAATCATGGTATGGGGCGCCGTTTCACGAAAAGGAAAACTTCCTCTCCTTTTCATAGAACCTAACGTAAAAATCATCACTGATTATTACATCGAGCAGGTTTTAAAGAACCATCTGCTTCCTCATGCTTCAACGCTTTTTGGGAATACACCATATTGTTTCCAAGAGGACTCAGCTCCAGCTCACAAGGCAAAGAAGACACAAACGCGGAAAATTTGCCCGATTTCATCACAAGTGAAGAATGGCCTGCATCTTCACCGGATCTCAACCCACTTGACTACTTTGTTTGGGGTTATATGCTTCAACATATAGGCCCTACGAAAGGGCTTACTTTAGATCGATCCAAGAAATATTTGGATGATATTTGGCACCAAATTCCTTAGGAAATCGTGCGTGCCAGCTGCGACGGGTTTACAAAGCGTTTGCGCAAAGGGCGAGAGATTCGAATTGAATCAATATGGTTTATTTCTATAACATGTATCTTTCAAACGAAAAATAAATGCTTTGATTTAGTAGAAGGAGATGTTCGCTCATCACCATGAGGCCCCAAGAGTGGACAGTAATATTTGCTAGAATGAAAGATATGAAGAGAATGTATTGATAGTTCCGTCAGTGTACGGCAGGTTATGAAAATTGAATAGAAGTATTGAAAATTGAGCGAAGGGCTTGAGTGTTGCATTACTCGAACTGTATTGATTGTCAATTTATCCTTTGTAATAATCAATTGTCTCTAGTTCGAAAATAAATTGAAATGAATTGTAACTGTGAGTTTTACATTGACTAGATTTTGCTGTGCGCGTACATTGGACCCTTCGCTAAGGGTCATCCCTTAGTTCAGTCGGTAAAGGCGCAGCTACAAAGCAACACCATGCTTGAGGTGGCTGGGTTCGATTCTCAGTCTGGTCTAGAAATTTTTCGTTGAGGAAAATATCTCGACTCCCTGGGCATAGGGTATGATTATACTTACCACACATACTAATGCAAAAATTGTACCTGGCATCGAAAGCTTTCAAATGATAACTGTGGAAGTGCATTTAGAACACTAAGTTGAGAGCAAGCAATAAGCTAATTGTGAAAGCAATAAGCTTGATATGCTAAATAAGAAAGAAGGGATCGACACCATGAGTTAGAATAAACAGTCATTTTTCGAACCTACGAGATGCCACTGCTAAATTATGTCAATTACTAGGGTTCATTCCAACATTTTCAGTCGGTGATGTCCCGGGTCCAAGAACCCATTTCGATACCGAATAAAATGATTGGAAAAAGCACCGATAACGCCAAATAAAAACCAGATCAAACGTCACCGAACCGGGTCCGGTTTTGACTCGAATTACGCCATCCACCTCCCACTCACAGAACGGCCGGCCGGTTCGCTTAATTAATTAACCAATAGTGTTATCGGTGAATTTTATCTTCATATGAACGGCTCCTTTTCACGAACCGATCCGATTGGGACGATTCACCGTCTGTCTGCAGAACCATCGCCATTTCTTACACGCGCAGAGCTCGGTGATTACGAACACTCCCTGCCTGATGCCGCCAGCCAGCTCCCGACCCGAGCGATCTCAAATGTCGCATAGATGGCGCTTCTTCCATAAGGCACTGCCTCAAGGGGCACATCGCGCACGCCTTCTTTAAAGCCATAAGCGCATAAAAAGGTGATCGTACGCTCCTCAGCCGGTGCAAAACTAAAAAGGGAATGACGAAGAAAAAACTTGGCGACATCGCCGTCGTTGTCGTCTGGCAGAGCAGGAACCGGTTCTTTACAAGCTGGTTAGTGGTCGTTTAGAATCGTTCTGCCCGGTTGGTCAGTTGGTCGGTAAGGGCAAAACGCATTACCGGATACTGGGTGAGGATGATGATCATGGCCGTATTATGATGTTGCCGGCCGATGACGATGACGATGGTGTTTAAATTTAGTTTTCGCGGCACAGCAGCTTCATATTCACTCCGGTCGAATTAATATTCTGCGTTGTTCGTTTCCAGTCCAATCTCCATTTGTTTCGTACCCACACTTGAGTCTGTGTATGCAAGAGGTGAACACCCGCGCGGATGTTGCGATCGATCAGACTAGAATAAAAGTGGAGAATAATCGATTTTAAGTGCCACTAAAACACTTCACTTAGTGCGGATGCGTGGGTTGGTGGCGCGAAAGAAATGCGTAGGATCTTGGTGAGCCCTTTCCTTCTTGTTGAGTTTCACGCCTGGTTATTTACAAAAGAACCTCTGAGGAGAATTATCCACCGGTTGCTTCTAGCCGGTTGTCTAATTGGCATAGCGCGCGTCATTCTAGCTAATAACCCCCTACTAAGCTACATGCAACGTTCTGTGGCTCTCATTGTGCAATCAAGCTGCCGTTTGCTGTCATGGCGAACCAGGGATTTCCTATACGAGTTACGACGCTGTATGGTATTAGAGCGCACGTCCGCAGTAAGAACGATCGAATGGACGGCCTAGGTCAACACAAATAAATACATCGTGCCGCTACTCAGAAGTTATGAGGTAATGCCAGTCATAAACTATCGCACGGAAAATCGGCTCCGACTGTGACTCTGGCGTCGGTAATGGCCAAACATTTCGTAACTCTTCGCGCGCGATAAATTTACACCGTTACCTGAATTTTCTTGGATTCGGTGTTTGGCTTTGATCAGATTGAACTAGGGTTCGTCGCGAAGAGGGGAAGGGAGACTATGCATTGCAAAAGAAAACGAGATCAGTAGGTGAGACTGATGCAAACTTACATATGAGCTGTGGACACTTAACCTGATTTTAAATGGTATTGATTTTTTTTTTACAATGTAGGGTTATTTCTACACATTGCGAATATGGGATTTCTAGCAATGCATTCCACTTGAGATAATGCTGCGGTAATTATTTTCTGTTAGTATCTTTTTGGAACACAGGGAAAAAAATGTCTCTTAGGTACAATTACAGTTCATTCTTAGAAGTAATTATTTTAATAAAATGTGCCTCAATTTGATGCACATTTACATTTCTACAATTCTAATTTCAAACACAATGAAGGATGGAACTGTCAAAACGTTGTCGACTGAATGTTGACTCTATTTTGTTTTTAATAATATTGTTGTTAACAACATTGCCAAATCAACCGTGAAGAATGTTATAAAAGTGTTTGGAGAACGTCTGACAACTGACAGATAAGCCGAGATCAGGTGGAAATCGAAAACAGGAAGCCGCAGTGACCGGAAGAATAGTGGCCAGCATTTTCAAACGCAATCCCAACCTTTCCATCAAAGATATCGGAAACAAATCGGGAAAGTCCCACACAACAGTGCAAACAGCAAAGAAACGAGCCGGACTGTCAACATACAGTGCAAGAAATTCCTATAAGCCCATGGTCAATTTTCTGATTGTTTTTCTATGCAAAGGGTAAATGCCGTATGTTATAATTGTTTACGGTAGTTGGTCATGAGATGCGTTATTTTTACAAGACAGCTTTTTTTCTGTTCCAAAGGTACACTCAGTAGCAAAAAAGCAAAATTTTGCATCCAAAAAAACGCCATGTTCAACCTTCTGTAACTTTGTCAATTATCAATATTTTTGGCTGAAAATTTAGCATCACTATAACTAATGTACAGTGACGGACAATACAATAAGACCAAAGCCCGATTTTCATACACAATGGTGTGGTTTGGAGGTTTGTCTTTCACTTTTCCGTGAAGTAATTAAACTGAAATTTTGTCAATAGCCTAGAAATAACCTGAATTTTCATCTTTAATAAATTCATAACTTTTCATTCACCACTTCAGAAACTACAGACACCACCTAAGACAAAACAATAAGACCTCCTTTTGATATCCATAGTTTAGGCCATGTTGTTGAGTATGAATTACAATCCATAGTATACTGATATTAAAATGACCCGTGCATCAATAATCAAAATTCAGATCCTCAAATTCGAGCATCCTTTATGGAAATCAAAAAGTGGTCTTATTATTTTGTCATATGCGGTGTCTGTAACTTTTAAAGTGGTGAATGCAAAATGATGGATTTAATGCAGATGAGAATTTAGGCTACTTCTGGACCACTGCCGAAATTTCAGCTCAATTGATTCTCGTCAAAATGAAAGGCAAGCCCCCTAACATGCCAATTTTGTATGAAAATCAGGCTTTGGTCTTATTGTATTGTCCGTCACTGTACATGTTTGTCATCGTCAGTCTTAAATAACACTTTTCTGTGACTATGTGCTTCATTTTGATCAATGAAGGTAATCAGATAATTACCTAAAACATTCACCCCTTTCAATAATGGTGCAGTGATTATACCATTATGTAGTAAAACAGGCATTTTGGTTATTCATTCCACATAATGAACGAATGAAAAACTACATACGTTGCCACTTAAATGAACAGTGTACTTTTAGACGTTTCCCTACGATTGAAAGTAAGAAGTCTAAAAGTGAATTGCGGCACATCCCACTAGCATCACACCTGATGTTAATGCCTTTATATAAACGTCCTACGACTAGCAGCAAAAAACTGTACAGAATATGTGATACTTTCACTACTGGTTAATTTTTTGGTCTCACATGCAGGTATATAGTGTGAAATAAGCCCTCTCACCATCGGCAAGGTGAAAACTTCGATTTTTGAGAGGGCGTTTATCAAAAGCTTATCTGACACAAAAACTATTAAAAACAAAAACACATACAGTTCCAATAAAACATGTTAAAATATGATGACTTAAATGTAACAAGTTGATCTCTATCATAATTAATAGAAATATCCGTATGAAACAAAACTTACACCACTGAAAAATAGTATGCTGTAAATTTACATCTTCTGTTTTAAGGGCCTGTAAATTTAAAATCTCTGGGGTCCTACCTTAGCTCAGTAGGTAAAGGCGTAGCTACAAAGCAATTCCATGCTGGAGGTGGCTGGGTTCGATTCCCGGTCTGGTCTAGGAATTTTTCGTTAAGGAAAATTTCTCGACTCCATGGGCATAGCGTATAATTGTACTTGCCACACAATCATACTAATGCAAAAATGGTACTCGGCATCGAAAGCTCTCAATTAACAACTGTGGAAGTGCATTAAGAACACTAAGTTGAGAGCAAGCAATAAGCTAATTGTGAAAGCAATAAGCTAGAAATGCTAAAGAAGAAAGAAATTTAAAATCTGCTGTATTCTGCAGTTGTCATATCCATAGCCTCGGATTTTTGTATTCAAAATAAAAGGAATTTGTTATAAGGAGTGTATCGAAAATAAGCTATCCACAAACTTTCTTTCAAATTATGTTGAAAACCGATATTTTATTCATACAAAAAATTGATCCTTTATTGTACGATGTTAAACTTGAACATAATGAAGACCGGATGAAATTTGTTATTCCTTCACGAATTTTCGAACTTTGGATCGAATGCTCTTCATCAAGTTACGGACAAGTGTTGCATCGCATTTTTTGGACGCTTGAGCCCAAATTTTTTTGAACTCCTGCCTTACCAGTCTTCTTGAAGAACCTCTTCACGATTGCCCAGTAACGTTCGATGGGTCGAAGCTGAGGGCAATTTGGTGGATTGATATTTTTCTCAACGAAATCTATACCCTTTTCCGCAAGCCAATTGAGAGTGGTTTTGGCATAGTGAGCCGACGCTAAAACAGACAAAAATGGCGACCATAAATTCATTTTAAGTCGGAGTAAATAAACACATATTAGCTATATATTTGCAAAGCTGGTTTATTCAACCTCCTCTCCTAGACTTAATGCCCGCACCATGGACTTAACGGTACCCAGCAAATCCTGTGCAACACTTGCGCTAAATCTCTTTCACACTTTCATCCGCTCTTTCTTCAAATCCTTGTCGTTTTTTGAAGACCTTCCCTGTTTTCTGAAGCGTGCCCTTCAAAATTTCCACCGAATTTTTCTATTGGGTGAATTTCTGGCGAGTTTGGTGGATTTGCATCCTTCGGCACAAAAACAACATCGTTGGCTTCGTACCACTCCATCACCGATTTTGAGTATTGGTACGATGCCAGATCCGGCCAAATCAGAGTGCCCCCCTTTTTTTTGTTGCTGTATTATCGAGATTTTCAGCCTCTCGCTGGTTAATCTCCCGTCTTAATTACAGAACCACCACTTTGGGTGTTTTTCATAACTTGCCGGGGGTGAGATTTGAACTCGTGACTTTGGTGTGAGAGGTATGGATGGTAACCACTACGCCGGGGTCGCCCCCAAGAGTGGGACGTGGGACCGGAGGAAGGGCAGCAGGTGCTTCTGGAGGCATTCTTCTTAATATATTGGGCCGTTGATGGTGTCGATCGTTATGTACGGCTGGCTGAATTTGCCGCACCCACAGATCGCCTGCCACACCAAGTACTTCTTGGCAAATTTGTCGACCTTCTTCTTCCGGAACTTCTCCGGCACATTCAGGTGAGACTTGCCGACGAAAAATTCCAGGTCCGCTTTAATGTACGTCTCGTCGTCCATAACGAAGCATTTCGGCTGCTCCAACCATTCGCGGTACAGCTTTCTGGCGCGGGATTTGGCCACCGAATTCTCTTTATCGGTTTGGTTAGGCGCCTTCCTTATCCTGAAGACATGAAGTCCAGCCGCTTCATTGTCTGCTGGACGAACTAGACGGAAGAATTGACCTCATTGGCGACGTTCCTAATTGAATGGTTGGGATTGCGCTTGAAGTAATCCCTCACCTTCCTTGCGTTCACGGGGTCGGTCGTCTTCGCTTTTCTTCCGCTGTCAGCTCGCCGCTGGGTCGTGTGGGTATCCTTGAACGATTTAACCATACGGAACACGGTCGAATTGTCGATTCACAACTGTTTCGCGATATGGAGGCAGGTTAAAGTAATAGCTATTCAAAAGCCTGGGAAACTATGCTATCATGTTTAAGGAAATTGTTAGAAAAAATGATCCTATCAAGACTTGACCGTTGGGTTGAATCAAACAACCTACTATCAAATACGCAATTTGGTTTCAGAAAGAGCAAAGGAACAAACGATTGTTTAGCGTTGCTTTCATCTGATATACAACTGGCCTTTGCACACAAGGAGCAATTGGCTTCAGTATTTCTGGATATTAAGGGCGCATTTGATTCAGTTTCCATAGATATACTTGCAGATAGTCTGCACAGTAGTGGTTTGCCAGGAATTTTAAATAACTTTTTGTATAATTTACTGTCAGAAAAACAAATGACCTTTAATCTAGGTCAACTGACAACTTCCAGAATTAGCTACATGGGCTTACCCCAAGGCTCATGTTTAAGTCCCTTGCTTTATAATTTTTATGTTAAAGATATTGATAACTGCTTGGAAAATAGATGCACGCTAAGACAACTTGCAGACGATGCTGTGATCTCCTTTAGAGGTCCACGTGCGGAAATCTTGCAAAGACCATTGCAAAATTCCCTAGATAATCTGTCCATCTGGGCCAGAAATTTGGGGATCGAGTTTTCACCGCATAAAACCGAATTGGTAGTGTTTACTAGAAAGCGGTTCCCTGCCCAACTGCGTCTCAAGCTTTTGGGAAGAGACATTACCCAATCTTTGACCTTCAAATACCTTGGAGTCATGTTTGATTCAAAATGCACTTGGAGTAATCACTTTGCGTATTTAAAACAGAAATGTCAACAAAGGATCAATTTTCTAAGATCAATATCCGGGACATGTTGGGGTGCTCACCCGGAAGACCTTATTAAACTCTATAAAACAACTATTCTTTCAGTTCTCGAATATGGCTCTTTTTGTTTCCTCTCGGCAAGAAATAGCCACCTCATCAAATTGGAACGCATTCAATATCGTTGTCTACGTATTGCCCTTGGCTGTATGCATTCAACGCATAATATGAGCCTGGAGGTTCTGGCAGGAGTAAAACCCTTACAGTACCGCTTCTGGGAGCTCTCATCTAGAATACTGATCAAGTGTGGAATCAGTAACAACCTTGTGATTGAAAACTTCGAAGAAATGCTCGAATTGAGTACCCAGTCAAGATTCTTACGAATCTATATTAACTATATGTCATCCGATATTAGTCTTCCATGCTATAACCCTCCTAGTGTACGCTTTCCTTATCACAGTTCCTCCATTGATTATGATCTCTCCATGAAACAGGCTATTCAAGGAGTTCCAGATCAACTTCGACCTATTTTAATTCCCCATATTTTCATCGAAAAGATGGGTCACGCATTGATGGATCCACTGGTTTCGGTGTTTACAATGAATACTCATCTGCCTTCCGGAAACTTCAGGAATCTTGTTCCGTATATGTTGCTGAGCTGGCAGCAATCAATTTCGCATTGGGGATAATTTCCGACATGCCCATAGACCATTATTTCATCTTCTCGGATAGTCTCAGTTCTATTGAGGCCCTCCAGTCGATGAAAACAGTTAAGCACTCATCTTACTTTCTTTCAAAAATAAGGGAGCAGATGTGTGCGTTGGTCGAAAGATCATTTAGAATTACCTTTGCATGGATCCCCTCACATTGCTCAATTCCAGGCAATGAGAAGGCGGACTCTCTAGCAAAGGTGGGCGCACAAGAAGGCGAGATTTTTGAAAGAAGAATTTCACATGATGAAGTTTTCCCATTAGTACGTCAGAGTTCTCTTCAAAGTTGGCAAAACGATTGGACAAGTAATTCTCTTGGGCGGTGGTTACATTCCATTATTCCAAATGTTTCGTCGAGATCGTGGTTCAAAGGTCTGGATGTAAGTCGCGGTTTCATTCGTGTGATGTCAAGACTTATGTCCAACCACTACTCGCTAGACGCACATCTCTACAGAATTAACCTCGTCGATAGCAACATGTGTAGGTGCGGAACCGGTTATGATGACATCGATCACGCAGTTTGGCATTGCCCGGGTAATGATGCCTCCAGAGCACGACTATTGGATACCCTTGTGGCCCGAGGTAGACAACCCTTCGGCGAAGTAAGAGATGTTTTGGGAATGCGTGATCTTCCCTACATGCATGCGATTTACGAATTCCTTTGTTTGTCTGATCTAAGAGTGTAATGTCATCACCCCCTCCCTTTCACTCTTGTAAATTCCCTGACATTGTGTCCCAGTTATATTATCCTTTTGTTTCCGTGCTACTTGTACCTGCCCAGCAAGCTGTGGTCACCCATCTGCAGCTTAGTTCCTGTAAGGGACTACATAGACCGAGGATTTGGAAGATGTCGCAACCATGAGCAGCAACAAATACCTGAAATAAGTTACCTGCCTAGCCCCTTCCAAACAATAATGTGACCCATTAACCTCGAGCTAGCCACGAGTAATTGGCACCCCTCTTTACTAAAATCGAAATAGAAAAATTGTTAATTACAATATTGAATATCGGCTCCGCAAAGTGTTACACACGCCTGAGCCTAATAAATAAACGAACTGATTAAAAAAAAAAACTGTTTCGCGATCCTCCTGTGGGACTGGCCTGAATTTTCCACGACCACGCCCATATTTCTGACGAAATTGTAAACACATGTAAACATTACACTCTAAACTAGTTTTACCCAAAATTTCCTCAATTCTTACCAATGCAATAAAAAGTTATTCACAAGAAAAAGTGTTGCATTTTTTTCGAGTACAATCTTTATGACCTCAGTTCCATCGAAAATTTCCTTGACAATGGTACATGTTCATGAAAGCTTGACCTCAACAAAAGAACTTCAGGATTCTAGATATTTGATTGCCATCTTGCTTTCCTGTGCTTTTTTTCAGCATCTCTGCTGGGTCCATGTTGGGAGGTTTTCGGGTTTTTCGAATATTGTGATTGGAGCATAGGCACACTAAAGTACCAAACAAACTTTGAGTTAGTATTGATTTCGATTAAATTTTGTTTTTTTTTTCTAGAACAATCGAAAATGTACGCACAAACTTGTCCGCGGGATAGCCTACTCCCATTGAACTTGACTTAAATTGCAATGGAACCAAAACTAAACCAAAATGGAACCGAAATGGAACTGAAATGGAACTGAATTGGGATTGAAATGGAATTACCGTGGTTAAAATATGCCTTCAAATCAACGTACTGCAACGTAGCAAAATACAAAGAGCAGAATGTGATACTATCACCATAGACTAACTCTAAGACCAGTAGGTCCCAAACAAATACGATTTTTTTCTTGGCTCAGTCAGTACTAGCACATCGGTCCCAAGCTCGGTCCCAAGCTTAATAATACGCCCCTAATAATGAACTCACACGAATACACTCTCAAATATTCTGTCAAAATAACACAGCAAATCAGAACAAAGGCGCAAATATGTATAGTTAGGTGCTGGATTCAAGGTGTACTTCGGACCAAGGGGTTCTACAACAGTGAACCAATTTCAAATCGCCAGTTGCATATTGATTGTTGCTATCACTGCAGATCGTGTTCTTGGTCTCCCATGCCTGCTTTTGGCATGGAATAAGCCCTCTCGCCTTCGACAATGTGACAACCATGACCAACAAGAGGGAGCATGGTTTTCCACGTACGGTTGTGACAGAAATGTGAGGCAACATGTGGGGTTCAAACACTAATACAAATGGCAAACGAAACAACACAATCTGCAAAACAAGCGCATTTGACTTTCGTGAATGTCATAGTGACCTGACTGTCGATGGTTTGCCGCCATTACATGACAATCATCTGTTGCTTTTTACGACTCTCACCATCTTCAGCGATGATCGTGGAGTGTGAACCGTTAAGCATACCGATAGAATATATTCAGGCTTTTTTTTTACAAACAGTCCTATAACGATATTGATTGTCATAGACTCTGCAACTCTGCCAGGCAGAACAAAGGAGGATTTCCTTTTACACCGTCAATTTTACTGCTGACAGTGTAAGGCATCGGCTGACCCATTCAAATCACGATCAACAGAATGACAGTCGTTTTCCTGTCTAGACATTTCCAAACTTTACATGCTTTCAACAAGTTGTCAACTGTCAACAACATATGTTTCGTCTGCAAAGTTTATGTTTGCCTTAGTGTTCTTTGTATTTTCCAGTTTGCTCCCTTGGTACATTGATTCATAATTTTATAAAAGAGTTGATGTTGTTTCTGCTCTGTTTCACCTTCATCTCATAACCATCTATTGCAGGGAAGGAAAAAAGTCATACTTCTCTTGTTTCAGCATGCAGGAAATTGCATTTGCCCTTCCTTTGTCTTGAACGAATGGCGCTAGAGACTAAAAATAAAGTGAAAATCTGAATCCGTTATGTTACATTTGATCAAAGCGAAACAAAGATTTAATTTAGAATGCTTAACTTAATTGTATTCTCTCGTAATAATGGCAGGATTTGGTAGTCGTGGCATCCTAGCCGGAATGCATGATTAGATTAAGGGTGAAAATGTATGCAAATTAGACCTCCACGTATGCCTTCATTGGAATCTTCCCTCCATCAACGACATCATAGCAAACCCCTTAAGATTAGAAAACTGTCTGACTCCGGGAGTCTGACGTTCCAGTTGAAGGATCCGCGATTTGAAGCGTCACATTTTTCGAATCCCACGGTCGACTCCAGCCTTCCAACGACATGGGAGTTGCAGCATCATTGTCACCATCTTGCCCGCGCGTTACCCCCACCACGGAATAAAAACTGAAAATAAGTCATCCAACAACATTATGTACACACGTCGAAAAGTCAAACGGCTATGCGATGGTTGGCACGGAAGTGATGTGATGGCGATGAGGAGACAGTTTTCTATTTTTGGTTCTGTCACAAAGTTTCTAAATGGTGCAACTGATGACCCGAAGAGCCTGTGTGCACTTGGATGAACTGTATTGGAGAAGAAAAGGTAATGGAGAGAAGGGGATTTGTCGATTCTTCCTTGGAAAAATCCGTCTGCTGGAAGAAAGTCTTTTTGGCGTTTCTAACAGATAACCTAAATTGAGTGCAGCAATAACTAGCTATCAAAATTGTTCGCATGATTCTTACTGCATTGATAATCAATCGATTTGATTCGAAATAGCAACCAGTTCCGCAATTACCATTCGAGTAGCATTGCATAAATGATTCAGATCGACTGTCGTCTACGATGATGATCAGGGAATTGTGGATAGAAGCGTCCACTGAAGCAGGCGAAACGAATCGTTAATTGAACGTGAATTTTAGCAAACATTCCATCCATCACCGCTGCCTGGACAGGATGTTATTTCCCCTCCCCACTCTCTGATGACATAATTTAATTAGCACATTCCCGGCAAACCACAGCGTGCACATGTTGCCCATCGGAGCTCTTTTGTTTTGCCCGGGATTCAACCAGTGATTAAATTTGTGATTTCCGCTGTTTCCTCTCTGGGCAGAGAACGGAGTTTGCTGCGCATCAGGATCAAATCCAGAGTTTCAGTCCAGCCGGTAATCGTCGTCTTCGTAATAAATTCTGATTTGCAATAATGACGGTTCCCACTCGGTCGCTAGCCACGACGATTCCGCAGAGTCCATATGTCGACCTGCAAGAGATTATGCGACACATTATCAGCCCGTTTCGGAATGCTCTTGTGCGTTCAGAGAATCTCAACTCAACAACGCGAATCATCTCGTTGTCATCTTTGAGCGTCGTTGTCGCCTCAGCAGGGCACATGTTTTCTTCTGGTCACTGGAGTGTGTCGAATTATTGTTTCAAGCAAAATATAGGATCGTAAAAAAAAACTTCTGAACTAAAACAAAGAACCGCGCCTGGTTGCTTGCGTCACTTCAGATGGATCATGTCTGGGAATAATAAATTGATTAAGATTGCTTTAAATTGCCCTAAATTTGACAGCGTTAAGACATGCGATGGTGCGCCGGTCGAATAAGAAGCGTTAGGAGAGTGGTGAATTGTTTCAGCGATAAATTTGAATATTCCTGATAACTTCTAAAATAAAGATCGAGATGAAATGAAATAAAATGAAATGAAATGAAAAAAACAACCCAAAATTTCGCTAGCAAAAATGGTTGCGAAAAAAATCATTGTGGATCTTTTTTGCGTTTCCCTTGTCAACAGTACAGTTCAAGAGAAGTGAAATACGCAAGTTTACACCTGATGTAATGATGTGATGATGTAATAAGAACCCACCATCAGTGCAAGGATTACCTATGGCTGCAGGACTATCTTCAGCAGGTTGCCCCGAAAATGTAGCCTACGTGATGGCTTGGTGTAGCAGGGCCAGTCGATCTCAATGAGGACCTTCGGAAGACTACGGCCAGAAGGCCACGTGTCTTCGCATGACAAGGGACTGGCGACTCCACGAACCCTTGTCCAGTCAACAAATCCCCCCCAATCTCAGTTATATAGTTGTTTTAGGAACAGTAGAAATTTTTAGCATAAATAATGATTTATAAAAAATGTTATGATGCAAATGTACGAAATATTACGGCCTTAAAAAAGCTTAGATTCAAATAATAAATTCATTAAAGTTTTCAATGGCACTAGTGAATGTACTGAGATATTGCAAATTTCTACTGTTCGGAACCTAATAAACAGGTTGTTTAAAATTTAAATAACTTACCATAAAAGCATACCAGTCTATATGTTTTATCATATATTCAATGAATAAAACTTTCAAACGCATCTTTCACTGCTTATTATTCGTATAAAACTCATATGCTTTTATAGGCTGATAAAATATGATATGGTTCAAAAATTAAAATACATTTACTTTGCTCGTTCCTTACAAGGTCTTACTTTTCTCACATAAAACCATTAAGATATCATAAAAGACAAAAATGTTATTTATACAAATTGAAAACATGAATGAAATTTTTAGAGCAAATTAAATTACTTGAGAATGTAAAAAGCGGCTACAGTAAGTCAATAGAACATAATATGCGTATGTACAAAATATATCTAACTTTCACTGGATTGTTACTGAAAAATAATTAGATAAGTATTAATATCCTAATAGTCCGGGAAAAGCTGAATACAGGTAGATCATTCCAAATATCAATGCAAGTTGTTTTTTATATAAGACATGTTGTTGAAAATTTTCTTCATACTGTCCTAGTTACATTTCAAAGTTAGAAATTGGAGCGATCGAAGAGCCCTGTTTGATGATTTCTGAAATAAATGGCTTATCTTATCATAATACTACCAAACAAAATATTTAAATATAATCCTATACTGCTTATAAGCGCATGCCAGTCTTTTATGAATATAGTAGCAATGTTATGCTAAAATGCTGAAAAACAAATTGAGCCTTTCATCCATGTCATGTTGCCCCAGGCTCTTGAGATACACCGTGTCCAATATATTCTCATACACTTTTTCCTTGCATTGGTGTCTTGCAACTACTCAACATGCTTCACGTATGTGTGGATGTAGTTTTGCACTATGTTTATAAAAACGCTTTTAGGTTATGTCCGATTGTTTTCATTCGGTGTTTATCTTTTACCAGCGATGAAGGAGTTTCGTGCTGTGGTAATAAAAAAAAGTCTTCGAAAGGTGAGCGCCCGGGCGCTATTTTCAGAAATTTGAAAAACCTCGGAGTAATGCGGGATTTTGTGTTCCGAACCATCCGAAGGTACCGTGACACCTGCTCGTTGGATGACCGGAAGAGATCCGGTCGTACTCGTACGGTCCGGACTGCACGAGTTGTTAAAGTGGTCAATGAACGGACGAAAATCACAGCGCTCTGTACGTAAAATGGCCGCAGATCTGAATGTTTCGAGATCGTCAATGCACAATATACTGCAAAATGACCTCGGATTCCAAGCTTTCAAGAAACGTAAGGTTCACGGAGTTTCGGAACCTTCCAAGCCGAAACGACTCGAAAGAGCAAGTCTGCTTTTGTCGCGGCACGGTGGGGAAGAATTTATCTTTTCCGACGAAAAGTTATTCGTCTTGCAACAATCCCACAATGTCCAGAACGACAGATTGTGGGCTCTCTCTTTCGAGAGCTGTTCCAGAGAGTGATAGGAATATTCCACGGTTCCAAAGTGCTGCGTCAGTGATGGTTTGGGGAGGAATTTGCAAGCGAGGCAAATTACCACTGGTTTTCATCGAAAAAGGCGTTAAAGTGAATGCCCCTTGGATTATAAAACGGAAGTTTTGGAGAAAGTTGTCAAGCCATATGTACAAGAGGTGTTTGGAGATGATCACTATGTGTTTCAGCAGGACGGCGCGCCATCGCATACTGCAAATATCGGTCAGGGCTGGTGCCGAGAAAATTTGACCGACTTTTTGGACAAGAATGAACTGGAAGGCAAGTTCACCAGATCGGAACCCCTTGGATTGTTTCGTATGGTCATACATGCTGGCGAAGGTAAATGACCACAGGGCGTCTAATATGAACCAATTCAAAACCGTAATTTGGGACTAAATGCCGATGGAAGTCGTGCGTGCCGCCTCTGACGGTTTCGAAAAACGTCTGGCGCTGGTCAAGAAGGTTAAAGGCGGTGTTATTCCAAAACATATGCTGTAGTTGATCAGTATTATATTGCAATATAATGGGTAAAGTTATCAATCAAATCTGGATTATCAATTTGAAATAAAAAGAGTTTTTTTGTATGAGAATGTATTGGACACGGTGTATTGGCATTGCTTCCAAATACAGTTCTAAATAGCTTGGTTTGAGCGCCACTGCTCGCTACACTTTCCCTTTATCTTTCTTCTACTATACGCAAAGATCGTTCGTGTTTGTTAAATATTTTCGTTCCGACAACTACGTCGCCCAAATAGGCAAAGACATTTGGTTCGAAGTTGAACCCAAATGTCCGAATGAAAACACCTTTAAACGATACAGTCCCTTCGGCAATCGAAACGCTGTATAATCTCGGAATTGCTCTTTCAGGGCAATCTGGATGTAACTACTCTTCAGAACCGCCAGAACTGAATAATACTTTGCCTTTCCCAATCTATGAATATATATCTTATTAGGAAGATATATTTTTTAGTGATCGCATTAAAAGGGTGCAACGGTCAAAAATTGGTCAAACATGATTGAGTGCACACTGATTAGTTTATTATATAAATGATCAATATTTATTTCTTTTTGAAGTTCTTCGTTTACAAAACGCAGGGAAATTATTTGATAAGGCTTCCGATTTTCCAAATGCGAACTGTCGGGCTTTATGTTTCACATCTTCCATCAAGTTTTGTACCGCTTTTATATCCACCTTATTTGATGCTGAACGCCAATTTGCCTTGAACTGTTTTTCACTTCCAACTTTTTTTAGTTCTCTTGAGGTTTCTCTTTACGATTGCCCAATGCTTTTCAATGCAGTTCTGGAGAGTTTGGAGGGTTTTACTCCTTGGCTACGATTTGCACACCATTGGCGGTATACCATTCCTGAGCCATTTTTCCGTAGTGGCCAGAAGCGAGGTCTGGAACACGGAACAACTATGTTTTTTCAAAAAAGGCAACAAGCGTTTATGCAAGCATTCCTTTACATACATATTTTGGTTGACAGTGTCAGTTGTCACGAAACTTTCGCATTCTAGCCCGCAGGTGCAAATCACCTGCCAAACCAAGCATTTTTTCGGGAACTTCGGCATTTTTTATGTTTAAACTAATCTTGAACCTTTTCTTTTCCGGTAGCCGTAAAAAACTCTTGGCCTGGGTGTTGCTTAAAATCAGCCTTGACGTATCCATTCGATCGTCCATTACGATGCAATCAAACTTGGTCAACAAACTCCTGTACAACTTACGCGCTCTTCCTTTGAATGTTGTGTTTTGCTTCCCTGATAAAAAAATACCTTAAACGAACGATATCACAAATCCTCCAACCATTTCATTAATGGTTTGGATGATACCCCAAATAGGTCGTTAAGAAAAATAACCATAAGAAATTTATTAGGGTTATCATCTCGATTTTGTGTCAATGTAACCTGATATGTTGACAGTCCGGCTCGTTTCTTTGCTCTTTGCACTGTTGTGTGGGACTTTCCCAATTTGTTTCCGATATATCTGATGGAAAGGTTGCGATTGCGTTTAAAAATGCTAACCACTATTCTTCCGGTCGCAGCGGCTTCCTGGTTTCGGTTTCCTCCTGATCCCGGCTTCCTGGCAGTCGTCAGACGTTATCCAAACACTTGTATAACATTCGTCACGGTTGATTTGGCAATATTAAGTGATTTTGCCAAGTCGGCGTGTTAATAATTTGGATTTTGCTTATGCGCGTGCAAAATTTTTATACGCTGCTCTTCTTGCTTCAACGCCATTTTGACAACTGAATAGAAAATGGCAAAAACAAAATAAAGTCAACATCTGTACGTATACACCTACCAAATGAGGGCTATTCAAGTATTTTGAATGCACGATTAAAAAAACTACGTCATATTTGAGACAACCACGTTTTGACCGTTCCATCCTGTATCCTTCGGGAATCGAGACCTAGGCATAGTTTTCCATTCACCTTGCGTACTGGAACTAGCGCTTCAGCCCAATAAATAACTCGCACACTCCACAATCGCATCCAGCCGACGGTAACGTTCCAATTCCGCATCATTCTCAACCTAAATAGCTAGTGAAACACCGTAGAATTGATTCCTCGTTCAGCACAACCTTGTGTTGAATTACCGATGTTCTCCCTTATTTATTTTACGTCGGTTATGGATACGTCTCAATCAGTTTCGTTAGCTCCTCATCGAAGTGGCCATAGTAACTTTGTTTAGCTCACTAAAATCATCATCTCATTAAGATCATCCTGATACAAAACATAATGAATGATCATTCTGACAAAATACACCCACAAGTTCTACATCCGACACCAGGTCAGAAACCACCTGGTTCTGCCGCTATTCTACCCACCTTATTGCGTAATTTGTAGCAACATTCCTAATCGCCCCCAACCAACCGATGGGTTCTAATTTCGATTTGCACTTCATGTTTGCCAAACCTACATGCCTTGGCTATCGTCTGTCTAACGTTGTACTTCTTTCTTGGTTTTTCTTTCCAGACAACAACGATCGGGCCAGGACCACTACACTGACTGCTCTCCCGCTTCACGCGATGATGTTTGTTTACGGCATTCTTGGTTTCTAAATAGCGCTTTTATTGGCTGACCGTGTGTGAGGCCTAAACCCGTGCGGCACCTCTATATTTGCGTGATACGTGTAAGCAGCAGCGGTTACCTGTCTGGTTTGGCCTGGCCTTTCTCGCGGCGATCCGCGACTTTCCTACTTGCCATGATATGTATGTATTGTGCGGAGACTTTCGGTACGATATCAACAGCAGAAGCTCAGCTAATAGAATTATATACACTCGCCGTTCGTTTTGAGTGCAAAAGAAGAAAAAAACATCAACACTGTGTCCTTCTTTGCTCTTACCTGCGCACATGATTCCCCTCGGGTAGAATATTTCTGGATTAGACTGGTTCGTATGGGAATGGGATTTAAGCTTTGAGATGTTGTTTAGATGCAGTGTAGATTTTATAGGGGTTTGTCGATCTACGCCATGCAATCAATTGAGCTCAAATTTTGAGAGATTTATCATTACTTGATTATCAATCGATGGAATTTGCTGCCGATTGATCGCAACACAGTAAAAATATTTTAGAAAGCATTAACGCAATATCATAAAGCGTACCAAAATACGAATATAATAACTAAACAGACGGAAATCATACAAATATAGGTAATACTACATTGAAGCACTCTATTCCGTCTATTTAATGTACATTTTCTGTTTGAGCATTATTTCAAACTTCTCCGTATTTTTGACATGGTTGATGTGCGTCTGCTATGAGAATCGAGACCTAGGCGTAGTTTTCCATTCCTCTTGCATATTGAATTTAGCGCTTCAGCCCAATAAATAACTCGCACACGCCACAATCGCATCCAGCCGTCGGCTGCGTTATTAATTTTGCTGTGAACTGATCTTGACGCAGGAAAATCTATTTTGTGTACATTTGCTGTTATTTTGCTGCAAACTTTGATTTGTTCGATTGTATTAATAAAAGTGTTCGGGGACTTCCATCAAGCCTACCCGAGGGGCACGCAAAACCGTTTGAGTACGGCGCACAAGCTTTGAAAGTGATAAAAAAGTACTCCAAATTACGCCCAGTTTTACTTTTACTACGCAGAGTAGTCGGTTATGATTAAAATACGTATGCATAACTGTTTCAGTAGCTTTAGTTCAATAAATACGTTTCTATTAATTTTCAAAACCATTAAGTATCGATTGATTACTTTCAATACACCTTCTGATACCTTGCAAACAAAAAAAAATACATCAAAATTCACAAACGGTACATTTTACAACACTTTACCGCCTTTCCTATCCGTGGTCTTTACGTAAAAGTACGAAGAGATGTATGTCAGGTAAAACAGATGTTGTATTCTCAATATAAACCCAAGGATTGAGATAGTTTCTCCACTGTCCCAGGCATTTGGCAGTCTGAACAGATATTTCGTTAGAACCACTTCATAAAGCTACTGGTAATATATTAGCAGGATTCTTTTGCCAGCCAAGGTGGCATTTTCGTTCCCGCCTTGACCTTCCACGCATTGGGGATGTGTGGCAAAGGATTGTGTGCTTGCTTCGAATATACTACTTTACAAATGCCCTACGCTCAATTTCAAACTACTTCTATTCAATTTTCACAGCCTGCCGTTCTCTGACGGATCTATCAATACTTTATTTGTCCACTAAAAATTAATGTCCACTCCGGGTGCCTCAAGGGGTTGAAAAATTGGTCCTTTTTAAAACCTACATCATGATAGATCTATTTCTAAGCCCCTTTCCTATCAACATAAGGTTACTGTTTAGTCTCTGGTTGGTATCGTTCTGGTTCCTTCTTGGGCTCTTTTTCAATAAATATGGCTCCATAAGTGCCTATTTTTAGACACAATATTCCGTTCCGCGACCTAGTGGGTGGACAACAATTTGCATGATTTTAAGATATACTTAATTAATTTTTATCGCCCGAATTTTGATCGTTATACCCCTTACTCTTATTTATCAAATTGTATATAGTCGTTAACATCCATACCTCTCACGCCAAAGTCACGAGTTCGAATCTCACCCCCAGACAAGTTACGAAAATACCCAAAAAGATATTTGAGTGACTACGACGGGAGATGAACCAGCCTGAAAATCTCGATAATAAAGGAATACAAAAAATTTTATATAATGACGGGCGCCTTCAGCAATCTGAAATTTCAATAAAACTTCAAAGCACATAACAAAAATCGTCTAAAATTTATTTTCTGTAATAATGCCTGTCCGCGTTAACTTTCGGACATGTCAGCAAAATTTAGATAAATTCGACAAGACTGATTTTTTATTCCAGTATAATAGAGTTATACATAAACAGTAAAAACAGTTGATTGAGATGTTAATCCTTCTTTCTGTAAATTTTTTGAACATTCTGTGGTACACCCACCATTAAATTCCGTATAGAATCCTCAGATGGGCCAGTGGTGGCAGTTCTCCATCTTTTGTTGAAATCGTCGACTCTATTTGCTTTCCTCTTAGTTTAAAAGAGTTTCCGCTTATCCAGAGTCCAGTTTTTTTCTATTATGATGTTACGCCCAGGATTGATTATTTTTGACACGTGTTTGGCCTCTTGCGCTTTATATCAAACCAGGACAGATTTTGCATAGTGACAAGAGGCTAAATCAGAACAAAACAGAGCTGGAGAGTCGTGGCTTCTTATAAACCGTAGCAACCGCTATTGCGGACATTCTTCTTCGTACACATGCTTGTTGATAGCGCCTATAGAGACGAAATTTTTGGACTGTCGACCACAGCTACATATGGCTTGCCAAACCATATACTTCTTGGGGAATTTAGACACCTTCTTTATCCTGAAATACTTGGCAACGGCGTTTCTTTGCATTGCGGCATAAAAAACCAGACCCGAAAGCTGTTGAAAATCTTCCAGCTATTTTTTTTGCAAAAACTTGGTGTAAAGCTTAGCACGACTTTTTGCAGTGAAATTTGGTTTGTCATTATAGGCTTCAAATAGTGAGTTGACAACTTCGAAGGAGGGTGCGACCGACCTCTGGTCCTCACAAGTTTCTACCTCACGCCTCCACGAGTCATATGATCACAAAAGGCTGCCAGCTGAAACATGGAGACGCTAGTTGGCGTAGTTGTCATTTTGACAATAGCGAAGTGAGGGGGTGCGACTAAAGATCGTGTACCTATAAATCAAGTTGTTCATCCATACCTGTAATTCATTTCATATTATTTTTCATTCTCATTTAATTAATAATTTGAGCACGCTTTGGAATCATCTTTGCATTCCAAAACCATTTAAGAGCCTGGAGCAACATGACAAGCATCAAAAGCTCGATTTTTTTTTATCAGGATTTCAGCATAACATTTAATTTAATTTGCGCTTCAGAACTTCGACTACAATATTCATAAAAGACTAGCATGTGCTTATAAGCAGTGTAGGATTATATTTAAATATTGTGTTTAGTGGTATTATGGTAAGATCAGCCATTTATTTCAGAAATCATCACACCGGGCTCTCCGATTACTCCAATTGCTCTCTTTGAAATGTAACTAGAACGGTATAAAGAAGAATTTTCAAAACCTGTCTTATTAAATAATATCTTTTATTTTATCTTAGATATTTGGAATGATCTATTCTGTTTTCAGCTTTTCCCGGACTAGTTGCATATTAAGTCTTATTTTTATTTATTTCTTTTTTCAGTAACAATCCACTGGATGTCAGATATATTTTGTACATACGCATATTATGTTCTCGTATTGACTAACTGTATCCGTTTTTCACACGGTCAAGTTATTTAATTTATGTAATGTGTAATTTGTAATTCCATGTACTTCATTCAAGTTGAAATTTAACATTTTTGTTTTTATGATATCCTTATTTTTTGTGTTCAATTTATAATACATATTAACATAGGCGTAGCCAGGATTTCAAATAGGGGGGGCGAGTTTTTTTTTAGATAGAGAGAGAGAGAGAGAGAATTACATCGTCTCCAGTGGTTGCACATACTGAACAATTAACATTAACGGACACTTAACGGACAATACAACGCCCGGTGGACCAGTAGAGTAGGGTCATTTTCATGTTCCGACAGATGGAGCGGGAATGGAGCCCCATTTATGTGACATTACGTCTGAATGCTGGTGGATTATCTTCTCTACTCTCACCCAAAGTATTTGACAATACCCGTCCGTTTCTTGCAACAAGATTAAACAATTCTAGGCTTGTTCTGGAATTAAAAAAAAAACGATTTTAAAAACTTTCGATTTTTCCCATGTTTTTAAATCAAACCACATTGAATGCCAAACATTTAACGGGTCATGTTGGATTTTTGTACAGAATAACCACCGAATTTGTTTGCAGTTTGTACTGAAAATGTACTTTTCATCCGCGACCCTCTCACCCAAAGCAACACAGAAGAAACACCGTTTTTTACTCACCGTTTCAATAGATTATATTTTTTTAATTGTTGTTCAAATAATAAGTGATTAGCTTTTAACAAACATACATTTTGAGTTTTGGTGGTTTATAGCTTATGGTTTGTGTCCCCTTTGCTCACCTTTAGTATAATTATTTTATCTGATATTTTTTAAACAGGAACATCAAACATAACCTTTTAAAACGACGTAAGTATAAAATGTAAGCAAGATGTGTTTTTTGTGCTGAATTGTTGCTACTTGCATTCTCAACACACGAGTAGTTAGTAAATAATTTAAGACATTTTATTCATCAATGACGAAAAGAAATTCATATGCGTTCCAACAGCTATTCCTCAATATTTTAAAAATAATTTATATACACATCTGCATCTGCGTTTTGAAATTTGAACCGATTTATCTGATATGATCCAACTGAAACACTTTCTGTCGAAACACGCTTTATGTAGCAATCATGTGTATCTGAGTAGTATGAAACCAAAACGGTGTATCATTGAATTACATTAAAATTGTTGTTCAAATTCGAGAAATACAACCATTTTGCATATTTTTCTATTCGTGGTTATTTCAGCTGCATGAAAAAACATTCGTTTTGTTTTGTTTGCTTGTTTTTTTTAATTACATGTTGGAAAATATTATACTTACTTTTGAAAAACTTTCGAATGTCCATTTATGGTACTTCTGGATAAAATGAATCAAATAACTGCTTTAGACTGCTTATAATTGAAAAAAAAAAGCCGTATGTATTTTACCCGATGATTCGTTTTGTTTTGAAGATTCTTCTGTTTATAAACACGCGCAGAACCATCGCTTATTCTTCCGGTCTTCCTCTAAACTCTCCACCGATTGCTTGTCGATCTGCCAAACTTGGAAGACATCTGCATGGAGTTATCTCAAATTATAATAATCCGTCCAATCTATCACAAAACATTGCGATTGGTTGAGCGGACTGGAGATAATGAAATTCATTTGTATAAGGCCAAGTCTCTCCCGGTTGGTATTAAACCGATGAGCATGGATATCAATAGAAACATAAAGTTACCAGAAGGCACAAAATGCATCTACGGACTCTTATTTTTACGAAATCCCTCAATTTCAATTTTTAATGGATTAGCATAGATTGTTCATTAGACACTTCAACTTGATTGATACAGTTATTAGTAACAGCAGTGCAATAGATTGTAGAATACAGTAGTAAAAATTGTAAGTTACGAAAAAAGAGTTTGGTTCGAGCATCGGCTGTGAAAGGTTGTGTCGATGCTTTATTACGCACTATTTTCCTATCGAGCCTGGCGCGTTTCGTGTTGTTTCGGTTATCTATAATTCGGTGTAACGAGTGATCGAGTGAGCACAGTAAGAGAACAACAAAGCGTCTCTCAAGCGTTCATAAAATTATCCTTGTTTTCCTAACGGAAAACCACCATCACACTTTGTGAGTGGCTCCAATAGCATCCTTATTATTGTTTTAACTCAGATCAAATCGGACTTCCAACATTATAAAAAATCACCTTGTTTTTTCGATGAAAAAACACCATTACACTTTGTGTGTGGCCCCAATAGCATCCTTACTGTTTTAATCGGTTCGAATCAGAAATCGGTACTAGTATTTAAATATTTTACTAAACGAAGCGTGAATTCAGCGTATTGTTTACCAAAACGAACCCTGCTGCCACCCAATCTTGTCATCCAAAATCCCAGTGATTTCTCGTGGAAGTGCGGCGGTGGTCTCGGCTTCCAATAAAACGTCCAAATAAACGTTAACGCATTCCTACCCTTTCGTTATTTGACCTGTTTGGGATCACCAGTTTTACACATTGAGCATGTTTGCATCATCTGTTGATTTTCTGAGTAATAACAGCTGAACTGGCAGTAACGGAATAACAACTTCGGGCGGTCAATCATGCTCATTATCCTGCTCATGCTCATAAAAACGGATAAATTATTTGAATAGGATGAGACAACTGCAACTTCTCGCCCTGACTAGCTTGCTGTTCTGCTGAATCAAACTGTAAGATATGATAAACATATATTCTCAATAATACGAAACTACAGTACCCTAAAACGGGGAAAGCGGGGTAACGGGCGGTTTGACCCATGCCATGAATAGTTCAAATAAATATTTTTCGTTGATACTTTTTCTAACTATCAACTGTGGTTCTTAATCTAGTATTATTAGGCTTCTGAAAGCTATAGCATAGGTTTGAATATTCAGTTTTTTGATTAACCAAGAACTGAACATTTTATTGAGCATAGCTTCTTCAACTTTCAGCAAGCAGGGAAAAAATCAATCAATGCTTATCTAATAGCTAACATTACAGATTTAGAGATATTTCCCTAGTAGCACATTTGTTTCAACCCAGTAAAGGTGACTGCTCTGTGACTCAATTAAGTCACAATAGAGCTGCTGAAACCAGTTTTGACTGTTGTGTGCTGCTTGGGGTTTTTAGATACTTTAGGCTACATAGGTTGGGTTCTAGGTTAAAATATTGTAATAAAATTGTTACTCGTTACTATTTAAAAACTATTACATAATTACAACTTTTCTTTTTTGTGTTGGTTTTTTTTTTTTTTGCTGTTTTACTACATATTTTAAAGCGCCCCCCTCGTTTTGTTTTTTTTTTTTATTTAGGCGGGGAGGCAGACAAACACCCCCCCCCCCCAACACACAAACTTTTTTTTTTTAGAGTGTGTTTTTTGATTACTTATTAGTTTGGAGGTGAGGAAAAACATCTAGTATAACACAAAATATTTCCCTACCATCTACATAAAAAAAAAAAAAAAAAAAATATAAAAACAAAAAAAAAAAATAAAAAAAAAAAAAAAAAATTTAGGGGGCCAACGGCAACCCCCCCCCCCCTGGCAACGCCTATGCATATTAAATAACATAACGGGGAAAGGGAGGGACCATCAGGGCACCCAGGTGAAACGATTTGGATAGGAGGCATGGGACTGCCTCCTCCCTTATTATCAACATTTCGCGGAACGAGGGTGGGCTCTTCGACCCCATCTATTGGGTTTATTCTGTCAATCGAGGGCTCGATTCTAGTGCTGTGAGTGTGAACTTGCTTTTGGAAGGAGATTCTCTTCCCTATATTCGCGGGTTTCGTGTAAGCGTCTCTGCTTACGGGCCCGCCCAAACGTTTTTGGCCCTTCATAAAGGACCTTGATGATCACAAACAACAATAGGATCCTGATCAAATCGTTTTTCAGATTATTCCACTGCTATGGAAAGTTACCTTGCTGCACTAGATGGTAGTATTACATAATCATCATCATCACCATGAAATTTGGTTTGTCGTTACGGCTGCGCACCTTTTTCACTTTGTACCCCTTCATTCTGCACCTCTGATTTATTTTTTGCACATATTATTTTGATCTTACACCTGAGTTTAATGGAAATCAATCCTAAATCCAAGTTTGTTCAGTACTTTAGTGTGCCTTCACAATATTCGGAAAATCCGGGAACCTCCCAACACGGACCCAAGCTGAAAAGAAGCACAGAAAGCAGGATCGAAAACAAATACCTAGAAACTAGAAGTTCTTTTGTTGAGGACAAGCTGAGGACCCAGTTCATGAACGTGTACCATTGTCAAGCACCCGAACACAGTAAAGGAAATTTTCAATGGAACCGAGGACATAATCCAGCATCAAGCATGAACAGTGCTAAAAGCACCTCGCCATTTCTTTTGGTTCCTATTTACTCACCTATTGTTTTATATGCACTACTCGTGCTTGATTATGAGAGTGGATCCTGAATGCTTTGGTAGGTTGTAGTTTTGGTAAGTTGTATCTATCACATTTCAATGGATCCTTTATATCTCACAACCATTGCATATTGCATTAATTAAAACGCAATGTGAGAGGGACCAATTGCTACCAAATTTAAGCGATTTGGATGTGGAGGGTGTAATTGTCACCTTCCTGTTGTTAACATCTCGTGGCACTTTGCACCCATTGGAGCATCCTTCTGTTCGAAGGCTCGTTTACTGACCATTCTTCGGCTCATGTTCTAACTCATTTAAGGGTATAAGTGATGTTCCATCAATCCAATAAGTTTTTTGCCACTCATAATAATTATGCATATTACGCATTATGCCTGCGCGGAAGACAAACCCAAAATCGCCAAAGTAAAACACGGTTTATTTTTCGTGCCTCGATTAAACCAATTGCCAAATTCAACGCACTATGCTGCAACCTCATCACGTTGTTTTTCCCAGAAAGAAAGGGCCCAGCTTCAGTTCGTTAAAAAACATGTGTGTTTTTATTTATGTCAACTTTTATTCGTACATTTGGTTTCTCAACAGTTCATGAAAGATTTTTGATGACTTTTTCAAGTATAAGCAAGTTCTCAAACTTTTCCTCTAACGTTCTTCATAGGGTTCTGCAAAAATTGATTAGCAACGATTTAGACACTCTTGTCCAATCTCGTCAGCTGTTTAGTCTTTTGATGTAGTCCATTAGGGTCTTCCGTGAAGTTTTTTATTTGAAGTTAGTTCACAATTTTGTAAAACATCGATAATCACTTTGTGAGAGTCGCAACAGCATCCTTACTGTTGATATAAATTGGCGCAAATTATGTCCCAAGCATTACTAAAAGTTGCCTTGTTTTTCCTATAAAAGAACTGCGAATTTGTGAGTGGTCCAGCACTCTTTCTATTGGTTTGAATCGGCCATCGAATGTTTTTAATGGCTTTTCCAATAAGTATCCTCCGTCACACTTTGTGATAGGCCCCAGAGGCCCCATTGCCGTTGACAAATCGACCCATTTGCGGCCCCATTGCTGTTCAAATCGACTCTCGGGTGTCATTATAAATAACCTTCTTTTCCCAATGAAAAACCCCTATATCACTCTGTGAGTGGCCCTAACAGCATGTTATTGTTGATTGTTGACTGATGATTTGAATCAGATTTCATGCGTTATCCCTTTTCTGGGGGCCCCCCCCCCCCAAATTTAAAAAATATTTTTGAAGTTCGGGGGGGGGGGGGGGGGGTGGTTGTTTCAAAAATGAGTCTACGTGGTTTATGAACAGGTCCTTATTAAAACCATGTCTTCACAATGACATTTGATAAAATAGCAGAATCAGATGACCCAGATCTAAGCATGAACATATAAAAATACGATGAAAATGAATCATAAAGCGTCAATAACCACTCAATTGAAATCAAATTACTGTAAAACGCAACCTAAGACCACCCCTACCGCCATAGAACCGTCTGACATGTACGCCTACAAACGCGTATTTGTGTGTGTGGGGGGGGGGGGGGGGTATTACTTTGTGTCAATGCATCCTTTCTTTCCAGAAAGCGAGTATTGGCGCCAAAACCATAAGCCAATAAAAGGCTTGGACAAGAGTTAGTGCTCACGTCCCAACCGACAGACAAGCTCTCACCCAAGAAGAGCCTGGATACAATTAGGAAACGCCTGTGTTCCAGCCCAGGAAAGCAGACAACAAAGGAGTGCATTAACTTTCTTAGCTTCGTCACTCCCAACGACCTGTATACATATAAATATACATATGCTTTCTCGCAAAGGAAAGCCTCCCGTACAATCCCATCCAACTTCCAACTCCATATGTCTACGAAGGTAGCATGAGTTCTGAGCATCTTCTTAAGTAGGCATCTAATCAACACTTCCCTCCCATCCCTTGCTGATCATAAGGACCTGGCCAGGCGTTGTGCAAAGAAATCGATGGATGAAGAGCCTGTCACGCCCAAGGCAGCTCTTCTCGCGCTTCCATCGTCTCTACAACAGCCAACCCAGGATTATGTATGGTCGGAAAATGCTATGCTATGCTATGCAATTTTTTTTTTTCACCTTCCCGCCCCCCCCTCCCCCCACAAAAAAGAAAAAAATTTTCAAAAAAAACTACCACCCCCTCCCCCCCCCCCCCCGGGAGAAAAGGTTTTGTTTTTTTCCCCCCCCCCCCCCCCCCCCCCCCCCCCACCCCCGCCCAAAAAATTTCCAAACCCCAAACCCCGTATTTTGGGGTAGTGGTTGGCAAAATCGAACCAACAACGTCGGATTTGGCTGCCGTTCGTACAGAATGTGTTTGCGCACATCCACTTGATTCGACGCCATTTTACCAAATGCTACAAGAATGTTTACATATAGTACCACGAAATAAAGTGGAGAGTTGTCTTATAATAGAAACGTTTCAGCAATCTGTGCAATAATTCAAAAACTACACTGAAAGAAATGTGTCCGCAATTAACGTGGATAGGCTTTAATGTATCAACAAACTTGAGTTTAACTATCCGGAACATTCTAGGGTTTTTTTTTTCATTAGGGCGAATCTACAATTGAGAGATTTTCTCCGGGCTCGCTTTCTTTCATTCATTACAGCGCCATTATAAAACTTTCGAGGGATTCATTAGTACAGATCGAAACACAACAGTGCTGGCTAGCATACTCTACAAATAGTACAAATAGTAGAATGAAAAACGTAAAGGAATTAATGAAACAGAGCGAGCCCGGAGAGAATCTCTCAATTGTAAATTCGCCCTAATGAAAAAAAAAACCCCTAGATATATGTTTGGTGTAGGCTTGTATGTAAGCTTAAGCAATAATTACAATTTTATTTCTCCCTAAAACGGCACCAATCCAGCCATTCCCCTATTCCGTTCGAACCAGTCTAATCTCCGAATGTGCATAGAACGCTATAGCACAGCAGCGAGCGAGCGACACCCAACCGAACCTGAACTCAGCGCAAAGAATAACAGCCAAGCCAGCATTTACAGCCGTTTGTCGCCCGGTCGTCATCGCTTCTCACTAGTTTGTCGACCGTCGGCCCGTTGAGACGCGTTTTCTTCTCGTGCAGTTTGTTCGTTCGTCTGTTCGTCACACACAAAGAAGAACCCGCTGAACCCCGCACCGCGAGGCATCCTACTGCTAGAGTAGCGTGTCGGTAGATCGTTAGTTTTCCTTTAAATCCAAAGGCGTGGGCGCGCGGGCGTGGATGTAACGCCCTGTATCTTCACCAGCGTCGAAGAAGCGATCGTCGATCGGAAGATCTACCGGCCGGAATTACGTCACCGTGGACACTGCCTAGTGGGTCCTAAGAAAGAGAGCGTCGCGTGTGTAATCTGTTTACTTCGGTTTTCGGACCACGGTTGCTCAGCTGCAACGAAGTGGATCGTGGGGATCTATAAATGTGAATCCGAAATGTCATGTTATACGTAACCCATACCTAGTGAGTGGATGGATGAATAACAGAGCTCAAACGACGACGACGACGACGGTTGCCCTGAGCGTCTACATGTGATCCCTGTCTGGCTTGTGTTCGGATGGCATATAATTTGTAGCGTGGTGTTTTTTTTTTTGGCTGCTTTTAGGAAATTCAAGAAAAACGCAGAAGTGATGACGAGTGCCATCTGTTGAGCGATGAAGTCAGTGTCAGTGCGATTGAGGTGATTGATCCTGCCAATACCCTGAAGTTTTAATAAATATAATGCCGAGCGCGAGGAAAGCCATCGCCGAATGTTAAGAGTGTGCGTATTTTCTAAACAAATCGAAATCATCGTTGTGGAAGAGCTTCGGGGAAAAATAAAAATAGTGTGTTGAGCCGGTTTTTGGCAGAAGAAGCGCGGCATATGTGTATGAAAATTGTGTCAACATCTGCATGCAGCTTGTTCATGTTTTTCTGCGTTCCGGCTTCTCTCTGGTGTGGTGTTTATTTCTAAAACGGATGGTGTGAGATCATCCTCTTCGAAGCAAATGAGCAAAACATAAGATCTGCAAGAGGCAGTGATCATGTAATATAGTAAGTGATTTTCAAGTGCCGAAGTGAAGTGTGAATGCGAATCTATCGATAGTGGTAAAAAGAAAGCCAATCGAATAAAGGGTTACAGAAGAAGCATTGAAACGAACAACAGTTAAGATGAATGGCGTTACAATGATGGACGAGAACGATATGGACATCAAGAGTCCGATTCGGCGGCTGGGATCCACCAGGAAGCTGAATCTTTTCAATAGTGAGTACCGTTTTTATTGTCAATTAATTTTGTTTATGATGGTAAATATGATCAATTATTTGACGTTGATTTTCATTAGAATTTCTATCTGGGGCAGGTTTGGCGTGCATTTGTTACTCTTCACTAAGGCAATCAGGAAAATTGCCAAAACCCAGCAATATGCAGGTATTTATTCAAACCAGGTTTTAACTGGAAATTAAATTGAAACCTCAAGCTTTTTGGAGATTTTATTGCACTATAACTCATGGTCTCCAGAACCCTCTTGGAAACAAAATTGATTCATGGGTTTCTTTTCATCGATGTCAAGTTATAGAAGTATTGAAAACCTTTATTTGAATTGCTCCTGGAAAAACGATTATGAATAAAATTTATGAAACGTCGAATTATGTTACAATTTGATCTGATGATGGGATTTTTTTTTATTAATCGTACAGGCTTGGGCCAAATGGTGTTGGATTTCTTCGAAATATTATTCACTAGCAGAACTAACAACAAATCAGGGTTGCCAGGAATCCTCCGGTTGAAGTTTTTCGATTTTATCATCACCTGATTTAAAAATTTGTAGGTCAAGAATGGAGAATCGGAGAACACTTTTTATTCAAATTGTGAGGAAATTTTCTTAGGAGTTTAGAAGAAATATAATTTTTTTCATGATAGACTTGTAGCGAGTTAATTTTTGGTGATTTGGTCTCTGTTTTCGACCAGTATCGAGTCTCTATTTTTAAGGTAATAACGATAGTTTCAGGTTGGAAATTTTCTCCTTATCTAGAGTATCATACAACAAATAAATTCATGCATTGGTGATGGCAACGGATTCGCTCAATTAATAAACCCTTAACGTTATAAACGTTATATTACATAAATATTTTGTCTGGAAAAGACTGGAACATTTACTTATACACATTTTTTTTTCTAAATGCCATTGTACGTATAAGATTATGAAATATACATGAATATCATAATTCGAGTGCTTTCTTAATATTTATCCCAACAAACAATCACTCATTAAGTAAACATCATTATGACGATTTAATTCAGCATCCTATTGAATAATTTCTGAACTATTTTCAATCAAGCTTCTCTTCAGGCATTGTTCACACAAATTTGGAGAAGTTATTAAGCCGTCGCCTAGTGCTTTTGGACACCGGCAATTGCATATGGTTAAGAAGCAAGTTCGCAGCAACGGAGTTCAGCTGATAATTGGATAACTGCTATTTAAGTTCTGCAACTTCTCTTCGATTTTTGTTCACACAGTTCTGGAGAATTAATTCATCTTTAGGCTTCCCACTCTCAAGCTAACCGCTTTATGAACCTCAGTAGAACTAATTATCGGATTTAACTTAACAATTATTCAACAATTGTTCAGCTAAGCGAGTTTTTTTTTAAATAATATAATTTTTCCTTGTTAATTAATAGTTATGATAAATTTTGTCTTCAACAATTAAGCACATTAAAAATGCTGTGGTGTCTTTTATAAAACTTTTGTTCAACTTTTCTAAATTTTCCTATAACTTTCTTTGTTTTTTTTTTGTATGATTTCCATGCGAAGCAGACATTTTGGTTTCGATGATCTAATGTGCATATTTAATTTGATACTATTATACATGTACAGCAACAAAGACATCTATGGGGCCAATTATAGAAGTCGAGTCTACCGTCACTTTGATCGACATTTGTATTTTGCTATTACAGATGTCGAAATCGACGAAATTTTGTCGAGTTGGTCAACTCAATCGACAACTCGGAAACTAGTTACTGATTTGTCACATTTTGTCGAGTAAAGGGTGTCCACGATGAAATTGCCACACACAAAATTGATTCGCAAAATTCGTGTTTTCATCCGATTGCCATCAAATTTTCAGGGATTGAGAAATAACTATTAAACTTCATTTTACCATTTTACTCGTATTTAATTTACAGTCCATACGCAAATGCCCGCACCTTGGCCTTAACCCCGGCCATAAGATTCTGCACAACCTGTGAATCAACCGTTTTTTTGCATGTAAACCCATACTTTCTTCAGTTCCTCGACTGTCTTCACTACCTTAGGTCGTTTAAGAAGGTGCTGCTTCATAATCGCCCAGTACTTCTCGATGGGGCGGAGCTCCGGAGTGTTGGGAGGGTTGAACATTTTCGGCACGAAATTGACCTTATTGTCCGCATACCACTTCAGCACGTCCTTGGAGTAGTGGCATGAGGCCAAATCCGGCCAGAAGATTGTTGGGACGTTGTGGGCCTTCAGGAGAGGAAGCAGCCGCTTCTGGAGGCACTCTTTTATGTACACCTGTCCGTTCATCGTGTCCTGGGTCACGAAAGGTGCACTCCGCTTCCCGCACGTGCAGATGGCTTGCCAAACCAGGAATTTCTTCGCAAATTTGGACATCTTCTGAGTGCGGACATGCTCCGGAACGCTGAACTTATCCTTGGCCGTGAAAAACAGGTTGCCGGGGATCTGTTTGAAGTCGGCCTTCACATATGTTTCGTCGTCCATGATGCAGCATTCAACTTTCGTCAGCATGTTGAGGTACAACTTCCTGGCACGGGTTTTGGCGGACTTGTTCTGCTTCTCGTCGCGATTAGGGGCCTTTTGTACCTTGAACGTTCGAAGCCCAGCCTTAGTTTTGGCCTTCTGGACAAAACTTCGGCTTAGGTGCAGCTTCTTAGCCACATCCCGAACGGAGGCGTTCGGAATTCGGTTGAAGGCCCCAACTACGCGGTTGTGATTTTTGGTGTTGTACGGAATACTTTTTCCTTCACTTCTGGGCTTCCGATCGGTGGTCAACCGTTCCTCGAACCGCTTAATCACTCGCGACACCGTGGAATTCGCGATTCCCAACGTTTTAGCGATGGAACGATGCGAGAGATCCTTGTTCTCGTGATGAATGCGCAAGATTTTATCACGCACGAGCTGTTCTTTCGACTCCATTTCCGCGAGTTTTGATCACAGGACTTTAAAAATTGCAGGATGTAAATAATGCACTATGAACTAAACCCAAATTTTCATTAAATTCTACCCAACGGTTAAAAAGTTGGAGCAATTTCATAGTGTGGCAATTTCATCGTGGACACCCTTTAAGAGTTTGTTTTGATACGCGTTTTTCATCGGTTAGTGGTAATTGGCTGCGCAAGGTAAGAAATACACGAAACCATTATTTGTTTGCAGATAATTTGACAGAGAAATAATTTACTTCTAATAAAAAATGGGGGATATTCCGAGAGTTGAAGTGACGTTTGTCACTTGGTGAAGTGAGAAAAGTCACCTGCAGTGTCGTGACTCTCTATTTGATTTACCAAGAAGAGTCACGTCACTGCAGGTGGCTTTTCTCACTTCACCAAGTGACAAACGTCACTTCGACTCTCAGAATAACCCTCAATGCCTAAGCAAAACCGTCAGTTCAAATGGCTCATCGAGCGGATTAAAATAATTGTGGACATCGCAAGAGGCTTTTGTGGCGCGGAGTCAGCAAAACTAATGTCAATCAGAAGTGGTAGGAAATTAATCATGTGCTCCATTCATTTGGACCAAGAATGCACGTTGGGTCGGAATAACAAAGAGTAAATTTTATTTTCTCTTTTGAATACTATATCTTTAGTAATCCTAACATTGGCTCTCAAGCCTAGTCGGTTACAACACGGAGTCTCAGAACAACAGTAAAAGTGATGAGCTATTGAAATAAATTTTAGAACTCTGATTTTTGTTTCTAAATTACTTCTAAACGCATCATTTCAGTACATTTGCACTTGGGATTTGGGAATTTACCCTCGAGTTAAGTGGCATATGAAATAAGTCCTCGATTCTAAGAAGTATAGAAAGAAACTACCAAGAATTTAGGACATATCCTAAAAAGTTCAGAAGGAGACTCCCCATAGTTTAAGGAAGATACTTTCTAGAAGTTCAGGAAGAGACTTCCTAAAACAAAACTTCTCCGAAGTTCAGGCATAAGCTTCTCATAAGTATAGGGAGAACTTGTTAGTAGTTCAAGTAGAAATATCCCAAAATAAGTTCAAGATCATACTTCCCAGAAGTTCAAGAGAAATCTTCCTCGAAAATCCTCAGATGACTTCTCAGAGCTTCAGGAAGAAGTTTAAAGACGAGAATTTTTCAGAAGTTTAGGAAAAAACATCCCCAAAGTTCAGGAAGAAACTAACCAGAGAGGGCACTATAATATCTCATAAATTCAGAAACAAACTTCGGCAAAGCTCAGGACGATACGTCCTAGAAGTCCAGGAGAAAACTTCTCTGATCTTTAGGAAACGACATTCTAGAGATTCCGGAAAAAACTTCCCAAAAGTTTAGTTGGAACTTCCCAGGAGTGTTAGAGATTATTTCCAAAGTTCTGAAGAGAATATTTCAGATTTTCAGAATCAGGATTTCTCAAACTTCAGGGAGAAACCTCTCCAAAGAATAGAAACAAATTTTCCAGAGGCAAAGGGGGTACTTCCTAGTAGTTTGAGCAAGAATTTCTCAGAAATTCAGGAACAAATTCCCCCACAGTTCAGGAGAAAACTTCCCAAAAGATCAGAAGAAGCCTTCTTAGAAGTTCAGGAAGAAACTTTCAACAAATGTATGGGAATTTTCCTAGAAATTCTGCAGAGGACTTTCCCAAAATTTCGGTACAATTTTCTTCGGAGTCCAGGATGGTAGAAGTATAGAAAGAAACTACCAAGATAGGATGGGACTACTCAGATGTTCAGAAAGAATAAGCTAAGGAAGCTAAGCCCCAAATTTCAGGAAGAATCTTACCACAGGGGGCACTACCTATAAGTTTCAGAAGGAATTTCTCAAAAATTTCAGGAATTCAGGAGAGGACTTTCCGGAAACATAGGGGGTGCTTCCTAGTTGTTCAAGGAAGAGTTTCTCAGAAGTTCAGGAACATACTTCCCTGAAGTTCAGAAGAGGACATCTCAAAAGTTCAAGAAGTAACTTCCAAACAATTTTTCGAAAATTTTCCATGAAATTCTGGAGAGAACTTTCCCAAAGTTTGGGAAAATTTTCCTAAGTTCAGGAAAAAACTTACCAAAAGTTTCTGGAAGGCTAAGTTGGGTTGTTAGATGTAAAATTTCGAGAACATCAGGAGTGACTGCCAAGAAGTTCATGAGGAAACATCCCAGAATTTTAGCAAAGTGCTTTATAGAAGATTAGGAGAGAGCTTCCTTGAAATTCAAGAGATAATGACTGACGAAGCGAAGAAGCAGTCTATTCAAAAATCCTTCATTACCATATTAAAATATGGTAAACACCGTCTTCCCAATCGTTTACATCGTACTATGAGCAAGGACACAAACTCATGTAGGAATTACTATTCCTTGGTTTCCATCTCACCTTGTTTGAGAGATTTGATCCTCGATTCTGAAAAAAATTCCCACTTAGGGTACTTAGAAGCAAAGGAAAAAGCTTGAATGAATTACCAGAAGGTCAAAGAACTTCGAGATAAAATCGTTGAAGTGAGATCGATCACGGCATACAGCAACTTTTGAATGTAAAACATTTACAAAATAATGCTTTAGTGAAAACTAGATAATAACTCCGCTTCTGAATCACCTTTGAAATTGATATCGACACTTGTACACATATTAATTAATAACTTCCTCGCAAAATAATTCAAATAGAAACTTTCAAATAAGGATTTCAAATAAAAAAAACCATTGATGTAATTCACGAAATAAGAGTGTAAAATGTAAATACTTATCCTTCGACTTTGATGAAGGTCTTGAATTATTGCATGGTGTAATATTTCAATGACATTTTGAAAAATTTCAACACTACAGTTAACAGTCGAGTTCGGTTGCCGACTCGATCAGATTCAATCGGCTTCTGTAATGTTTTGCTCGACTCCACAGTGACAAGTGTCGAGTCGAGTTGCTCGACTCGACTTCTATAATTGATCCCTATCTATCGATATATATAAAATTGAATTTCTAGACTTTTCTGGGGGGAGGGGGGGGGGGGGTCAATGTCCGGCGAATGTCTACACTCCATACAAAATTTCAAAAAATTGTATGGAGAAAAGTCTACGAGGGGGAGGGGGTTCTGAGATTCTCAAAAATGAGTCTACGTGGTTTATGAACAGGCCCTTATGATGGTTAGAGACCACTCCTCACTCTTGATGGGGGGGCTCCCATACAAATTAAATACAAATTTCTGCTTAACTCGAGCATTTATTAAGCAAATGGAACCAAATTTGGCATGTGGAAGTTTTTGAAGGCATGAAATGTTACTGAGGTGATCTGAGACCCCTCCTCTTCCTGAAAAGGGGGTTTCCATTCAAATGAAACACAAATTTTTTCATAACTCGAGAACTAATCAAGCAAATGGAAGCAAATTTTGCGGGTGGAGGTTTTTGAAGGCAATAAATGTTTCTTTGGCAGTTCAAGACTCCTCCCCCTCTAAAGGGGGGGGGGGGGGCTTTCATACAATGAGACAAAAAATTCTGCATCACTTGAGAATTATTCAAGCAAATGAAACCACATTTGGCATATGGGGGGATTTGGAGGCAGGATCTATATATTTAAAAATGAATTTCTGTCTGTCTGTCTGTCTGTCTGAACCTTATAGAATCAAAAACTACTGAGCCGATCGACGTGAAATTTGAATGCAGGAGTTTTTGGGGCCGGGGAAGGTTCTTATGATAGTTTAAGACCCCTCACATCTCTGGGAGGTGGGGCTCCCATTCAAATGACGCACACATTTCTGCATAACTCGAGAACTAATCAAGCAAAGGAAACCAAATTTAGCATGTGGGAGTTTTTAGAGGCAAAACATGTTTCTATGATGGTTTGAGGCCCCTCCCCTATCAGAAAGGGGCTCTCATAAAAATAAAACTGAAATTTCTGCCTAACACTAGATCTAAAAAAGCAAATGGAAACAAGATTTGGCCTTTGGGGGTTTCGGAGGAAATAAATGTTTCTACGCTGGTTCGAGACCCCTTCTTTTTCTTGTAGGGGGGGCGGTGGTCATACAAATGAAACACAAGTTTTAACCTTACATGAGAATTCTTTCTACTGTTATGAAAATTTGTATGCAGGGGTTTTTGGGACCGGAAAAGGTTCTCCTTGCTTCGAGACTCCTCCCCCTTTTTGAGGCGAATGAATTCTTAAAAATTTAAAGCCTCTCTAATTAAAAAAAATACTCCTCCCCCGTCTGAAAGGGGAGAGGGGCTCCCATATGAATGAAACACAAATTTCCGCACAACTCGAGAACTAATCAAGAAAATGGAACGAAATTTGGCATGTGGAGGGTTTTGGGACGAGAAATGTTTCTAGGGTAGTTTGAGACCCCTCCCCTATCAGAAAGGGATGGCTCTCATACAAATAAAACAGAATTTTTTTGCATAACTCGAGAACTAATCAAAACAAATGGAACCAAATTTGACATGTGGAGGTTTTTGAAGGCAGGAAATGTTTCCATGGTGATAAGATACTCCTCCCCACTTTGGAAGGAGGGGGGGGGGCTCTCATACAAATGAAACACAAATTTTAACAAAAAAAAGAATTGTCCCTACTGTTCAGAAAATTTGTATGCAGGGGTTTTTGGGACCAGAGAATGTTCTTATGATGGTTCAAGACTCCTTCCACGTATGGAAGGGTTGTGGGGGTGGTCTTCCATACAAATGAAACACAAATTTCTGCATAGCTCGAGAACTAATTAAGCGAATGGAACTAAATTTGCCATGTGGAGGTTTTTGAAGGCAAGAAATATTTCCACGGTGGTTCTAGACCCCTCCTTTTCTTGGAGGGGGGGGGGGTGCCTCATACAAATACAAATAAAACACTAATTTTAACCAAACATGAGAACTATCCCTACTGTTATGAACATTTGTATGCAGGAGTTTTTGGGCCGGAGAAAGTTCTAATCATGGTTCGAGACTCCTTCCCCGTCTGGTAGGAGGGAGGGGGGGTCATACAAATAAAACAAAATGAAACAAAAATTTCTGCATAACTCGAGAGCTAATCATGCAAATGGAACCGAATTTGACATGTGGAGGTTTTGAAGGCAAGAAATGTTTTCACGGTAGTTTGAGGCCCCTCCCCTCTTTGGAAGGGGGGGGGGGCTATCACACAAATGAAACACAAATTTAAACCAAACATGAGAATTCTTCCTAGTGTTATGAAAATTTGTATGCAGGGGTTTTTGGGGCCGGAAAAGGGTCTTAAGGCGGGAAAAAGAAATTAAACACAAATTTGTGCATTACTCGAGAACTAATTAAGCAACTGGAACCAAATTTGGCATGTGGGGTTTTGGAGGCAGGATTTTTTATATGGTGGTTCGAGACTCCTCCTTTCTCCTGAGGGGGGGGGGGGGTCTCTCATACAAATGAAACAGAAATTTCAACCAAACATGAGAATTATCCAGACAACTAAAACACAAAATGTGTATTTCGTGGGGAAAGCAGCATGTTTTGATAGAAGTTTGAACTCCTTTTTAGTCAAAAATGGGGGATGCTTAGGTTACTTTCAGTGCTACATATGCACAAGAAGTTAATCTAAGGTTATGCAAGAGAAAACGACGTTCAAATGGACAGGAAACAGTGTAGTTTGAAGATAAATGTTTTGTCAATGCAATGCTTCTACACAGAAAGAAAAACCAAGGTAGAAACTAAAAATCTGAGGGTTTAAATAAAAATACACACCTCTTTTAAATTTTGCGGAAATTACATACATTAGCAAACAATATTTAAACAAAAATCATTTCTAAAAAAAACCATAAAAACGCCAGTTCTATTGTATTTTTATTTATTTAGTTGCAAGCGTAACAAGACTCGCACCGGGTTCAGCTAGTCTATATTTATAAAAATGAATTTCTGTCTGTCTGTCTGAACCTTATAGAATCGAAAACTACTGAATCGATCAGCGTGAAATGTTGTATGCAGGAGTTTTTGGGGCCGGGGAAGGTTCTTATGATAGTTTGAGATCCCTCCCATCCCATACAAATGAAGCATACATGTCTGCATAACTCGAGAACTAGTCAACCAACGGAAACCAAATTTAGCATCTAGGAGTTTTTGGAGGCAAGAAATGTTTCTATGGTAGTTTGAGACCCTTCCTCTCTCTAAGGCTTGCTTCATTTAGAATTGGAACAAACTTTTGCTCATATTGTGGCGCTCCTGGTGGACGGATTTGGAAGTTCTTGGCGCCCACGTGTCGGGAATTTTGTCAAATCAGTATGTATTTTTGACATTCCGCAAATCGACTGTACTTTGTAAACAATCAACATGGAAGCCGAAAGAAGGGAAAAAATTGTGCACAGTTATTTGGAAAATCCATTGTGGTCTGCATCTAGGCTAGCTAAACAGCTGAAATTGCCCAGAAATACCGTATGGCGCGTTATCGAACGGTATAAGGAAACATTGACGACGATTTGGAAGCCTCAAGCCAATCGTCGGAGTGGAACTGTCGACCGGAAACTGCGTGGTAAGATTTTGAAGACGATTAAGAGGAATCCCAATCTGTCGGACCGTGATTTGGCCAGAAAATTCGGTGCTGCCCATAGTACCGTGAGGAGAACTCGACTCCGGGAAGGAATCAAGTCGTATCGAGCTAGCAAACAGCCAAATCGGAGCATTAAACAGAATAGTGTGGCCAAAATCCGTGCTCGGAAGCTATACGACCAGGTGCTGACCAAGTTCGACGGGTGTCTTCTGATGGACGATGAAACCTATGTCAAGGCTGACTTCGGGCAAATCCCAGGTCAAAAATTTTACTTGGCAACGGCTCGGGGGGATGTTCCAGCCAAATATAAATTTGTTTTTGCCGACAAATTTGCACGAAAATTCATGATTTGGCAGGGCATTTGCAGCTGTGGTAAAAAAACGAAAGTTTTCGTTACAAATAAGACAATGACGTCGGAACTATACCAAAAAGAGTGTCTCCAAAAACGAATTTTGCCGTTCATTCGATCCCACGACCATCCCGTAATGTTTTGGCCAGATTTGGCAAGCTGTCATTACAGCAAAGTCGTTCAAGAATGGTATGCAGAGAAAGGGGTCCAGGTTGTTCCGAAAAACCTTAACCCACCCAACTGCCCCCAGTTCCGCCCTATTGAGAAATACTGGGCAATCATGAAGAGGAGACTCAAGGCAAAGGGAAAGGTTGTCAAAGACATCAATCAGATGAAGACCTGGTGGAATAAGATATCTAAAACGATGGACGAAGAAGGTGTGCGCCGCCTAATGAGCCGTGTTACAGGAAAAATTAGGAAATTTCTTCAAAACCCGGACCAATAATTTATCCCTATTTTTTTCTTAAAGTAAGAAGAAAACGCCACATTTGTATAAAAAAAGATCTTGAATTCAATAATAAATAACTGAAATTCGGGCAATTGTTTTTGTTACAATTCTATCTGAAGCAAGCTTTAGAAAGGGGGCTCCCATACAAATGAAACACATATTTCTGCATAACTCGAGAACTAATCAAGCAAATGGAACCAAATTTGGCATGTGGGGTTTTCTGGAGGCGAGAAATGTTTTTATTGTGTTTTGAGACCCCTCTTCTTTCCTAGAAGGGGGCTCCCATACACATGAAACACATATTTCTGCATAACTCGAGAACTAATCAAGCAAATGGAACCAAATTTAGCATGTGAGAGTCTTTAGAGGCGAGAAATATTTCTATGGTGGTTTGAGACCCCTCCCTTTTCTGGAAGGGGAGACTCTCATACAATTGAGACAGAAGTTTTTGCACAACTCAAGAACTAATCAAGCAAATGGAACCAAATTTTACATGTTCTGTTTTCTGGAAGCAAGAAATGTTTCTATGGTGGTTTGAGACCCCTTCCCTCTGTAGGAGGGTGGGCTCTCATACAAATTAAACTGAAATGTCTGCATAACTCGAGAACTAATACAGCAAATGGAACCAAATTTCGCATGTGGGGATCTTCGAGGCAATAAATGTTTCTAGCGTAGGAGACCCCTCCGCTCTCTGTAAATATATATGAAATACAAGTTTCTGCGTAACTCAAGAACTAATCAAGTAAATGGAATCAAATTTGGCAAGTAGAAGTGGTTTGAGACCCCTCTGACTGCTATAAGAGGGGGGTCCCATACAAATGAAACACAAATTTCTGCATAACTCGAGAACCAATCAAATATATGAAACCAAGTTTGGCAGGTGGAGGTTTTTGAAGGAGAGAAATATTTTTATGGTGGTTTGAGACCCCTTTGCCTTTTGGAAGGGGAGACTCCCTTACAAATGAAACACAATTTTTAGCATAACTCGAGAGCCAATGAAGCAAATGAAACCTAATTTGGCATGTTGAAGTTTTTGGAGGCAATACATGTTTCTATGGTAGTTCAAGACCCCTCGCCCTTTTGAAAGAGGGGGGGGGGGTTACATACAAATTAAACACAAATTTCTGCATAACTCGAGAACTAATCAAGCAAATGTAACAACATTTGGATACAGGGGTTTTTGAAGGCAGGATTTATCTATATATATAAAAATGAATTTCTATCTGTCTGTCTGACCCTTATAGACTCGGAAAATTCTGAACCGATCAGCGTGAAAATAGGTAGGCAGGGGTTTTTGGGGCTGGGGAAGGTTCTTAGGATTGTTTGAGACCTCTTCTCTCTCAGGAAGGGGGTGCTCTCATACAAATGAGACACAAAAGTCTGCATAACTCGAGAACTAATCAAGCAAATCGTACCAAATTTGTCATGTGGGAGTTTCTGAAGGTAAGAATGTTTCTATGGTGGTTCAAGACTCCTCCCCTTTCTGAAAGGGGGGGGGGGAATTTATACAAATGAAACACAAATTTCTGCATAACTCGAGAACTAATCAAGCAAATGGAGCCAATTTTGGCATGTGGGGGTTTTGAAGGCAATTATTGTTTGATGGTTTGAGAGACCGCCTCCCTCTGGAAGGGAAAATGAAAATGAAACACAAATTTCTACCAAACATGAGAATCATCCAGGTTACTAAAACACAAAATGTGTATTTCTCGGGTAAGAAGCATGTTCTGATAGAAGTTTGAACCCCTGCTCAGTCAAGAAAAAAACTCATTCCGAAAAACAACCACAAAGTTCTATTCAAAAAAAAAATCATTTTGTGTCAAGTGTAGCAGCGCTCGCACCGGGTTCAGCTAGTCAAATATAAATAACGAGATGAGCAACTCTAGACATCAACATAACGAGAGTTTCTCTTCTAGACATAGAAAAAGCATTCAACAATGTTTGGCATAAAGGTTTAATTGCTAAATTGAAAAAGTTTAACTTTTCACTCTATGTAGTGAAATCTGTTCAACATTATTTAACTGTCAGATTGCTTCATTACCTGTGAGAGTTTCTTGTGCCAATATTGCATAATATTTTCACTTCGGTGCCCATGATTTATCTTTGTTCGCTGACAATACAGGCATTTCCGATAAAGGAGTAAGTTGTCGTGTTATTTGCAGCCGATCGCAAAAAATGGATCTTTTCTTTTCTTATTTACAAAAAATGGAAGATTTCTCCCAACGCCTCCGAAATTCAATTTATGATGTTTCCACATAAGCCCAGAATTGGTTTCTTGAAAACTTGTAGTAGTCACATAATTACTATGAACGAAGTGCCAATTTCATGGTCAAGTCAATTGAAATATCTTGGACTACCTAGAAAATGAGAAGAAAGATTAGTAATTTCCGTTTAATTCCAACTACCTTTATTCCTGATCTTGATAGATACGCGTATTTCGTCTACAATGTGCAGACTTCTTCAGTGTCGTGTACTAATGCTCGACTACCGACATGTCGAGTAAAAACATGTGCATGGAATCCTTCAGATTTTTTGTTTTTGTCAAACAATCGTGAGAGAACTAACATATAGCAGTGTGTCCAGTGTTTCTTTTTCCCATCATCCTTCAACTACCATTCGAAAAAGTTTTTGTCATTTGTGTCCAAAATAATATTCTTTGCTCCGTCAATCCTGCTTCCAAAGCCCATTTAAAAACTCGTCTCACTCGATATGATTATTTTTGCGATTGCATGATCCGTGCCGAATGGGATGCTTCTGATGTGTTGCTGGCCGGTTTACTTAAATTCTCATCGGAGTGTGTGGGTCGTAAAAAAATTTAATCATCATTCGTCGTTGTTCTCACATTGGCTGATGGCCGCTGGAAGCAACTTGGAAAACTGGCTCGTATATCACCGATCATTTGGCTCTCTGAACGACTGTTTTATTATTAGATATGTGGTCCTTGCTCTGACTTGCTGTGCGCCAGGCTAAGACACCAGCTTTAGGGTGTGTCTGCTTTGCATATGCCTGCTACACTCCGCCGAAGACCATGTGCTGGAGAACTGCATCTCGCAAGATTCCTCTGTCAAGGATCGGCCATATGGGACAACACAACGCACATGGAATGCATTTCTGCATATCATCGACTGTCGTTCCACAAAGAAGCATGCAAGCATTTTGCGGTTGGCACTGCGTCAGGTTTAGTTTACTTAGCGAGTGTGTTGGTATTCACTTCGCAAGAACCGACTCGAGATAAGGAACGGGCACATAAAATTAAATATTTCAATCCAATGGGGGTCAAAAGTTAATGTGGTTCTCGAGTCATTCGAACATGGTGATTGCGACTATTTGCGCAAATTACAATAGATTTAGCGTACGTCGACCTGGAAAAACCGGTCAACTAACTAGTGGTGACCCAAATTGTTTGGACAATTTTTTTTCAATTGCGCTCCATGCGAATTTAACGTACTGTCTAGACGCCCTATTAAGGCACCCGTAACAAACGAGATTCCATTACACCTCGAAACTACACTGTATGATTCCGTTTAATTATTTGTAAGCCGAAACCTCTTGAAGTTTGGTCATCCATCCGTTGTCTGTCTGCATCAAACTAACTCTATCATCTATCTGGGTTAATGCAGCGGCAAAAAAATTGATTATTTTACAACAACCACAAAACCTATCCACCCTGTCAACGTCGTTTAATATCTGAAAGGAAACTGTTAAATGATTATTATCATCAGAGATATGAAAATGGATGATATTCAGTTTCGAGAGGCACACGTTTGCAGCGGCACGCAGCCAAACGTAATACGACCGGAGTCGGTCCAATTAGAGCGATCTCACGTCGAAACTCCATGTTGGTGTCGTCGGTTTTGATTTACATGCTTAGAGAGGGAGGGAGGGAAGGCCCGTGGTGGTCCCCTTTTGTTGCTTATGGGGTGACGGCTTCATGGAAAAGGCTCATATGGGACTTGTTGCTGGAATTTGGGTCTAGGAGGGGAAAGCAGATGGCGGGAGACTTTGTGGCTTTGGAGTTGCCGAACTTCTGGTTCATGAGCCAATCAGGGGCTCGATTATTGATGGTGTGCGGTTTCTTTGGACCATATATTTTCACTACCGCATCCTTCGGGGAATTGTGGTTTGTATTGATTTGATTTTATCGGCGATGAAAATGATTGGCATGAGAAAGCAGTTCAGTGATTTTTTGTTGAATTACTGTTTGAAAATTCAATTGGAATCATAAAATCCCCGCGTGCTTTGTGTAAGACGTAGTGAATACAATCGATTTTCTCCCGAAATTTGTGAGTGTCGGTAGTATTTCCCCATTTTTGGTTTTTTGTGTACTTCGCCCCCGCACCCGGAAGAAGAGTTACATCAGCTTAGTTTTGTTTATTAGTGGTAGTATTGTGACACCCGGACATAAATTATTAAGTTTGAGTGTTTTTCCGCTTTGACGCGAGTGAATCGACGATTGTTAGCAGTTTTGAAGTTCAATATAGAGTCGCCTCAGCGGGGATTTTGATTATTGCCAGAGTGTGGAGTACAAAAAAAGAAGACCAGTGCAATGTAGAAAACGGCCATTTGCTGATCAGAAGCAACAAACGAAGACCACGCTCATGCCCGCGTAAAAGGCTGGCTTAATTTCAGATTCATTCACCACATGATGTACAGAGTTTTGTTATGCAGGTTGCATATCTAACGGGCGGTTTAGCAACGTAAATTTTTGCGCTTATTTTGTCGCGAGTGTATGAAATTAATTACGAATCAACGTCGAAAATTTGTATTTTAACGAATGACCAAGATAGTGCCATTAAGGAGGCGGCCATGGGTGAGATCTGTCTGATTTTAACTACATAACAATAATCCTATTTTCAAACAATACTAAATACGTGCCTGGTTTGGAATTTCCAAATCTGGAAGTGTGCTGCAGTGTCCTTATTCAAATGATATCGATATGATAAGGATTTTTGCAAACAGATTTCTTCAATAATACCATTGCCGGCCGATGGGTGTTAGATTGTTCACACACACACACACACACACACACACACACACACACACACACACACACACACACACACACACACACACACACACACACACACACACACACACACACACACACACACACACACACACACACACACACACACACACACACACACACACACACACCGCGCACACATCACACACACGCATAACTGTTAGAAAATGCAATTCGTTGATAATCTCGCCCACAATTTTAGCATTGTGCATTGTGCAGTAGCATTTTCCCTAGTATCACAATTTGCTTGAATAGACTTTAAAAACCTCATTTGAAAAAAAAATTAGATATAGTTGTGTTCCTCATAATTATACACAATATCAACAGAAAAACTATAAGGTACATGATTGAGGTCTGTATCCGCAATAATCCGGACACTTCAAAACATAAATTTCGCATTATATTTCCGTCGTTGTTGTTTATTTCCGATTCATGGGATGTGTTTTAACAATTCGTGAAGACAAAACATAGTTATTCGGTTTTTGTATAAAATTTTCGAACTTTGCGCTTAACTCCGTCCATTAGGGTTTGTACAGACTCTTCAGAAATCGTAGAAGCCGTCTTTGTCCAAATTTGCTGGAAGTGTTTGATGTCTTTGATTCCTTGCTTTTTTTCAGAAAGCTTCCGCTTCATCAGAGCCTAATATCTCTCGATTGGTCGTAGCTCTGGGCAAGTTGGCGGGTTTGAGGTTTTTGGTACAATGTTCACTTGATTTGCTTGGTACCACTCCATCACAGTTTTGGCATAGTGGCATGATGCCAAATCGGGCCAGAACAAAGGTTTTTCTTTGTGACTTTTGATAAAGGGTAGCAATCGCTTCTGCAGATACTCTTTCTGATAGATCTCCTTGTTGATTGTGCCTGTAGTAACGAAAGATTTACTCTTTTTGCCACACGTGCAAATTGCTGGCCACACAAGGTATTTTTTTTTGGGAAATTTCGATGCCTTCTTCGTTCTGAAATGCTCAGCTGTAGCATTTCTGGCCATAGCAGAATAATAAGCCAGCCCTGGAAGCTGCTTGAAATCCTCCAGGACATAAGTTTCATCGTCCATAACAACGTCAAATATTCGCAGTACAAACGTCGAGCCCGTGATTTTGCTGCCAAGTTCTGTTTGTCGTTGCGATTTGGAATTGTTTTTACTGTATACGACTTAAGTCCCAAACGTTGTTTTGATTTTTGGACAAAACCATGCGACATCCCTATTTTACGAGCCACCGTTCGAATGGAGAAAATTGGGTTTTTCGTTAATATCCTTTTCACCTTTCGGTCCATGGCAGGATCAGCGTATCCAATGTTTTTGTCACTTCTCGGTTTCCTCTCCACCGTCAAAAGATTTGAGCACATCGTGAACAGTGGATTTATGCAAATCCAATGTTTTTGCAAGGTCCCGTATTGACAAGTCAGGATTTGCCGTACGCCCGTACAAAATTCGCTCGCGCACTTGTTTTTCTTTCGTCGCCATCTTGAATACTAAACATGAAATGTAATCATCAATCATAGTCTTTTTCATCATAGACTCTCAGCTATACCACAGTGAAATTTTTCATTCCTACGTGCAATATTTCAAAAGTTACAATGATTTGAAGGTGTCCGGATTAATGTGGATACAGACCTTAAGTATGTTAGACAATTCTATGATTTGCTCTTTACAAATCTTTTGGCGGTCCTAGACTGGGTTTAAATGTTGATATGCTGTGCTGGCAGTGGTGATTGTGTTGATATGATCGACTAGCTGGAGACCATTATCCTTATCGCGTTATAGATTGTTGAAAGTCTGTTTGGAAATTCAAAGTCAATAATTAATGGTATTTTTGAACATTGACTCGTCTGTTCCAACTGATTGAAGCTACAATCTCAAAAATCTATCGAGAAATGATAAAGGTCTAAGCGTTCAAAGTGTTTCAAATATTCGTGATGGTTGCTATTTTTCAAATTTTCATTTCACCTCTACCCTAGCCGATAGACGTAGTCTAGGTCTAAATAGCGTGCGTGTTATTAGACCAGGCTAAGAAAGTAAGTACCTATGTGAGAAAATTCTATTGTACACTCTTCAGAAAGCATCTGGTGGCTCTGAAAAGAGCCGTGCCCAAGTAACAATTTTAGTTTATTCCAGTCGTATTGCACTCTTCCCGACTTTGTTGATAAAACTACATTCAAAACATTGTCTAACAACATCTCCTATATGCTTCTTTAAAGTCGAATTTTATACAAAGTGGCCCACTCTATAGACGGTTGTGAAAACAAGTTAATAAAACCTTTCTAAGACCATAAAGATTTTGAAAATGCTCTAGTGAAAGATGTTATAATTTCTTGAGAACATTCATAAAACCTATTGGCTGCCATGAAAACCAGCATACGGTCAAATGGCCACAGCTGTCATACTTTACTGTGATATCGTGGTTGGTTTTTGTCGTTCTGCTTTGTTCGATTCTTTACTCTTTTGATTCATTTAGCAGTAAATAATATCTAAGAAAAAAGTTCTAGTATTTGGGGAAATTTTGTTTTAAAGCAAAATATCCAAATCAAATTGCGTTTTTTAAAGCGTATCATGCTCCAAATCATGTGCTCATTTAATTTTATGGTGATTATTGGCACGATAAGAGCCGAAAACTAATGCGCCTCGTTAATTATGCGAGCTTACAACAACAAAATCAAAATTAAATCAAATATATTCGATAAATGAATCATGAAATTTCCTGAATATGGAGGCGACCCCGGCGTAGTGGTTATCATCCATACCTCTAACGCCAAAGTCACGAGTTCGAATCTCACCCCCGGACAAGTTACGAAAATACCCAAAAAGAGGTATTTGAGTGACTACGACGGGAGATGAACCAGCCCGAGGCTGAAAATCTCGATAATACAGACAAAAAAAAAAAATCCTGAATTTTTTTGGAATTCCATAAGGTTATCTAAAAGAATGCCGAGCTTGGTCTCCAATATACAGTTTATTTGCATTACATTTAAATTTTGGGGCTTTTATTTTTCTGCATTTCAATTATTTCTTATATTTTAATACGGCGATTGGAAAAAAAAATCACAGTTATGTCAAAAAGCCAATGTATCTTTGCTATGACTACTTTAAAACCAATTTGCCGTTTAATGCATTTACTGGAGGCAAAATGGTTTTAAAATGCTTTTTCAACTGACCATAATAAGATAATATGAATGAGTCCTAGAACGGCTTTTCAAAACAGCATTTTACGAGTTCATAAAGTCGAAATAATGCCTTTAATAGGAGTAAAAGGAATTTGAGAAAACAAGGTTTTAAGATGGTTGTGAACAAGCTGTGTAGATTTTCATAAACCTGACTAAAATATGAAACCTATTGGCACCTCTTAGTCCCATAATAAAACCAAATTGATTTCTAGTGGCGTGCATAAAACTTTAATAAAACCTAATAAAGCTGGATGGTTTTGGTAATGTTACTTGGGTGTGGTTTGAATGATGATACGGACACGGTCGTATTTGCTACGATGGTTGAGAGGGTCGTTATCTCTATGGCGTGATAGATAGTTAAGAATCTGTTAGAAATATAAATTTTATTTACAAATTCATACAAGGTTTCTTTAAGAAATATGTACCTGTATAAAAATCCCCTGTTAATTTATCATCAATTAAAACGATAATTTTCGTACAGGAATTCAATAAACCCTTAATTATTTCTCCAAGTGTTTAAAAGTCGACTTGAAACTCATGCTATTATTTAAAATAGTTTAATGATTTATTCGCTCTGATTGCTGCTCTCATACTTTGCAGTTGTATTCTGCGACATTTCACTTTCCCTTTAAAACACATTCTCAAAAATATTTGATTCCTATTACAATGTAGGGACTCAATTCAACGCACTAAAACAAACAGAAACACTTTTAAGCACTTATTGGAATTTGAAGACACCAGCATTGAACAACTTGTTTTAATATTTATTTATTTATTTATTTATTTATTTGTCGTCGTCAATCAATTGTAGACCATTTTAATTATAATAAGTTCTTAACTTAACTTAAACCTAGCAGGCGCGGAAGTATTTTTTCAATTTTTCTTTCGACATCGTAAAATCTATACTATTGCAATGGTTATTGTAATTAGCCATCATTTGATTAATCGGTCCATATTTTGCATAGTTCGTGCGATAATTATTTGTTGCAAATAACTGTCGATGTCTTAATTGCCTTGTTGGTGTGTAAAAGTTTAATTTTGATAGAATTTCCATTGAATCAACTCTGTGTGAGACTATATTATTTATAAATGACGCCATAGCAAATTCGCGACGCTCTTTTAATGTTTGAATATTGATTAGCATACATCGAGCCTTATAAGATGGTAAAGGAAATACAGTCCATCCTAACTTTCTTAGTGCGTATAACAAAAATTGCTTTTGTACTGACTCTATTTTTTTCTTCATGTGTTATTGTGAATGGAGACCAAACTATGCTACAATATTCTAGTATTGATCTGACATAAGCAATGTATAATGTTTTTATCGTATACGGGTCATGAAAGTTATAGCAGAAACGTTTAATAAATCCTAGCATGTTTTTAGCTCTGTTTATAATTGTGTTATAATGATCAATGAACGTAAGTTTAGAGTCTAAGACAACACCTAAATCCCTAATTCTATCACACTTCTCTACATTCTGATTGCCTAAAGTTATTTGTATATTAGGTATGTTTCGTTTTCGACTGAAGGTAATTAAGTTACATTTTTTAACATTCAGTTGTAGCAGACTTTTGTTACACCAAGTATGGAACAATAATATCTCATTCTTAAACGCGTTGATGTCCTCTGCATTTTTTATTTCTAAATAAAGTTTCATGTCGTCAGCGTAAATTAAAAATTTTAGTTTCTTAAGAATAAAAGATAAGTCATTTACAAATAGAATGAATAAAAGTGGTCCTAGATGAGAGCCTTGTGGGACTCCCGAAGTGGCATGAATAGGTGTTGATTGGTTTCCTTTAAATCTTACAACTTGATCACGGTTGGTTAGGTATGAATTAAGCCATTTGAGGAGTTTGGGCTGAATTCCCATTTTTTGCAATTTAAATATAAGCATAGGTATATCGACACGGTCAAATGCTTTACTAAAATCTGTGTACAAAACCTCTACATGGTTTCCGTTATCCATTGCTTCCAGAGAATAATTAACGAATTCTAGTAAATTTGTGGTTGTCGAACGACCTTTAAAAAATCCATGCTGATTAGTAGTTATTCTATTTTTGATTTGGTTAAATAATTTATCATTCACAATTGCCTCAAAAAGTTTTGGAATGCAAGAGATCATGGCTATACCCTGATAATTACGAATATCAGATTTTTTACCAGACTTAAAAATAGGCACTAGAAATGAGCTCTTCCATAATTTTGGAAAATCTCCGGATTCCAGTGACATATTAAAAAGCCAAAACAATGGTGAAGTAAGCTCAGCTGCTAAAGTCTTCATAAACAAAGAAGGAACTCCATCGGGTCCCGAGCCTTTGGATGCATCTAAATGTTTTAGCCCGTCCAGGATTATGTCTGTAATAAAAACGACGAGCTAGGATTTAGGAATTAGGTAGGTGTACAATGCGCAAACTCTTATAATAATTCAGTATAACACTCTTTCAAAATCAAAATAGTAGCCCTGAAAAGAGCTTTTTGTGTGAAATACATCATTTAATAGTTATTGACATTCTGTCGAATTTGGCGACCGTGGCGCTAAACATATATTTATACATACACCGTGTCCAATATATTCTCATACAAACTAAAACTCTATTAATTTCAAATCGATAATCCAGATTTTATTGATAACTTTACCCATTATAGTGCAATATAATACTGATCAACTACAGCATATGTTTTGGAATAACACCGCCTTTAACCTTCTTGACCAGCTCCAGACGTTTTTCGAAACCGTCACAGGCGGCACGCACGACTTCCAGCGGCATTTCGTCACAAATTCGTTTGATTACGGTTTTGAATTGGTTCATATTAGACGCCCTGTGGTCATTTACCTTCGCCAGCATGTATGACCTTACGAAATAATCCAAGGGATTCAGATCTGGTGAACTGGGAGGCCATTCATTCTTGTCCAAAAAGTCAGTCAAATTTTCTCGGCACCAGCCCTGAACGAGATTTGCAGTATGCGATGGCGCTCCATCCTGCTGAAACACATAGTGATCATCTCCAAACACCTCTTGTACATATGGCTTGACAACTTTCTCCAAAACTTCCGTTTTATAATATACGGCATTCACTTTAACGCCTTTTTTTTGAAAACCAGTGGTAATTTGCGTCGCTTGCGAATTTCTCCCCAAACCATCACTGGCGCAGCACTTTGGAACCGTGGAATATTCCTATCACTCTCTCGAATAGCTCTCAAAGAGAGAGCCCACAATCTGTCGTTCTGGACATTGTGGGATTGTTGCAAGACGAATAACTTTTCGTCGGAAAAGATAAATTCTTCCCCACCGTGCGGCGACAAAAGCAGACTTGCTCTTTCGAGTCGTTTCGGCTTGGAAGGTTCCGAAACTCCGTGAACCTTACGTTTCTTGAAAGCTTGGAATCCAAGGTCATTTTGCAGTACAGTATTGGACAAAACACTTGCAACTGGTAGTGAACACTAATAATACGCATTAACATATGTATGTAATCTGAATTAAAAATGGCTTAAGTCACTATAGTTGACGGTTAAGGAGTCTAATTTTATACCACATGATTTTCGGAGTAGTCAGATGACAACTGATAGCACACCGACAGTGTTTTGTTGACAAGTACCATCCTGCGTTGTTCAAAACAATTGCAACTTATAATATTTTGTTGTTTTTCATATCAAATCTGTTGATAACTGATGTAATTGGATTCATACTATAGCGAAGAGGTTATATACTGGACATTTACGCCACCAGAAGGTAAATATTGCTTTATTTTACATAAAATAATGTTGCTTCTAATATTTTGGAATATTTTTTACGTCCAGATTTAAAATGGCCCGTGACGGTCTTGGATTGGAACTGCGAAAGAAAATAATCAATGATTACACGCGTGAAATGTCACAAAAAGAGATCTGTACCAAATATGGAGTGAAAAAATCAATCATCTCAAGACTTTGCTCGAAGTTTCGTTCCACCGGAAAGATTTCTGTGGAGCACAAAGGCACGTTGCACTACATCTAGGGACGATTTTATGATCGTCCGGTGCATCAAGAAAGATCCTTTTAAATCATCCTTCAAAGTGAAAGAAGAGTTGCAGCTGTCAGTCAGAAGACGTGCCAGTGATGCCGCATTGTTTTGCAGACGGCCTTCGAAGAAACCGCTGATATCGTTGAAAACCCAGAAGTAAAGGCTCCAGTTTGCTGAATCTCATATTGGTTGAAGTGTGCAGAAATGGTCGACTGTTCTGTTCAGCGATGAATCGAAGTTCAACATTATTGGGAGTGATGGAATTTGTCGTGTACGTCGACCCGTCGGAAAACGCTTGGATCTACGATATTGTCAAAAGACCGTGAAACATGGTGGAGGCAATGTAATGGTCTGGGGATGTTTTTCTGCCAACGGAGTTGGTCCGATCCATCAGATTAGAAAATTATGGGTCGCTTTATGTACAATAACATCCTTAGAGATGTTATGCTACCTCATGCGGAATGGAATATGCAATTAAGATGGGTGTTTCAACAGGACAACGACCCAAAACACTCCGCCAAAGTGGTCAAAAAATGGTTCAGCGATAATAACATCACGGTTATGGAATGGCCACCGCAGTAGCCCGATCTAAACCCTATCGAGAACCTTTGGGAGATCGTGGATTGAAGAATTAATCGCGTGGGGGTTAAGAATAAGGACCAATTGTTCGAGCAAATTTAAAAGGCGTGGGCAGCAATCCCTCAGAACATTATTAACAACCCGATTGCCTCCATGCCTCGACGATGCAAGGCTGTTATTGAAAATAAACATAGTGCATAACTACACCAACACTTACGTGAAGCATGTTAAGTAGTTGCACGACACCAATACAAGGAAAAAGTGTATGAGAATTTGTTTGAGTTTTGTTCTCCATCGCAAAATTTTCGACCCGTATTTTTTATTTTTCATTAGGGTGGCCGTTTCTGCGTTAGGGTGGTCCAAAAAATTGACTTTTTTCAAAAATGTTTTTTTTTTCAAAAACTCATAACATTTGAATCATTGGGCCTATAAATAATTATATAAATTAAAATTGCAAATGAAAGGTTATTAAATTGACTTTTTAGGAAAAATAAAAAAAAACACCTCCATTACTGCAATATTGATTATGAAAACATGGATTCTTTTATTTTTTTAAAGGTTTTCATTGTCTCTTGAAAGCTAAGTGATGGTCCATAAAGCACGTGTTCTCAATTTTGGAAATACTCGACTTTCTTCCTTTTTGGTGATTCTCCGTCTATACATTTTTAATATATATGGCGCATGTGTTCTGGTCAACTTCCTCGTGTAAAATTTTTTTAGAAGCCTTTTTCGTTGACTTCCGGGTATATTAAATCTTCTTAAACCGATATATGTTATTAGTACTAATGAAGAAGGTAAAGTTTTCGTGCATCGCAGTTAGTACTGTGCAATCTTCAAGAGGCTTATGCCAGTTTTAAAGAGCAGGTTCCCGAAATAAAAATTGGGGTTTCCATGTTCGCGAGTAACCGGCCTAAACATTGCATCCTGGCTGGTACGAGTGGTACGCATACTGTGTGTGTATGCATCTGCCATCAAAATGTAAAATGATGTATAAGACCATATCAAACAAAAAATCACTTCCACGTGATATCAACTCATATCATGATTTATTACTCAAAATAATGTGCAATAATCCCAATGAGAAATGTTGGTTGAACACGTGTGAGGATTGCACGGAAAAACTTGATCAAGACCTAATTTCTCTTCTAAGTGAAAATCATGTTGAATCCCTGCAATTCAAGTAGTGGCGTCAAACAGATCGTTTCTATAATGATCTGGTAGAAATGGAAATACAAGAATTTGTAGATACATTTTTAGAAAAAAAATTATGATTTATCACCGCATAACTTTATTGCCGAACAGCAAGGAAGTTATTTCAAATACCTAAAAAACAATTTAAAATCTACTGATTGTATAGTTATTTGTGATTTTTCTGAATTTTGTTCTTTCGTTGTTGCAGTTCAAGAATTTCATTGGGCAAATGCACAATGCACTATCCATCATCCATCATCAGATTTAAAGTTCACAAGCTTTATAGCTAAAGCTGAATTCACAAAACACAATCATGTTGCAGTTCGTTTATTAACGTTTACTTAACTTTTGACGATGACACGAAGAGAGTTTGTGGATTGTGAAATTGGCTGATGGATTGACGTATCAGAAAACGCAGCCAAGCAGATTTTCAGATTTTTCTCTGGCTGCCTTTCCGATGCAGAGTGTGTGCGTGTGCAATTTATGCACGGCAAATGACAATCTTCTATACCATAAGAATATAAATATACAAATTTTGTTATTTACAAGGAATAGATTTTTGCCTGTGAACGAAAACCAAAATGTGAACATTTTTTATAGAAACCGGGCTTTACTTCGTAGCAATTGCTCTATCAACTTAAGCTATATACAACAAATAGAACCAACAAATCTATAGGTCTAATGAATCCACTAATTTATCTACAAAAATTATCAAGGCATTCCCCACCGCCAATGAGTTCAAGTCATGGCGTGAATCGAGTAACAGACCACATTGTTTGTTGTTATACGGCTTCATCTGTCGGTCATCCATCGCAAGACGACGAAGACCAGACAAACAGACTCGGCTTTTCCGCGAATCGGAAACCTACTGGCACGAATGTTTGTTTCATTAGCCGCAAGCCTTTAAGTCTAAACATAAGCAGGGAAAAATGACCCGTTTTCATTCTACTGTTGTTGTTCTTGTTGTAGCCCAACAATAAACAAACACCGATTGTGTCCATGCGTTTTTCGGACCCCCACCGAAGTCACGTAACATTGTAATCAGAGTGCATGCTCGCTCGGTTTCAAGATCAAATGTGTTTTTCGTTCGGTTCGAAATTGTGGTACGAAACGTGATCATGGAAAGTTGTGAGTGTTTCAATGTCAATGTGATAAAATTTAAAAAATATAATCGGCCCTAGACATGCAAAGCCGAACGAATGTTTAACTGCTCCAACACGCCAAATCACACGTGTGTCGGCATGATGAGGATTCCCGTTGATTATGTTGTCTAAGATGAAAGGCTCACCCAGATGCCCCTTCGGGGCAACATTTCAATCAGTCTCCATCGAAATGCTATTTCCGAAAACGCACAAATTTCCACCCATTCAATGCCAAGTGTTGTACGCATCGTCGTTGTCAGTCCCAAAGTCCCAAAGTCCCAGCGCTGGGATCGGCAACATACGAATATCTATATTATTAGATGGTGACCCCGTTTTCGAATCCGAAATGACGTCGTATCAACATGGTAATATCTCCCGTCAAATCATTGCGCTTCTTTGTGCTCCCCTATGTCCCGTGTCAGTCAGCCGGTCAGTCGGAGAAATGGGTTGAAACAATGCAATTTATTTTGATTAAGTTCCGTCCGTTTGTCCAGCTGGAATAACATAACCACACAATCATCTGAACACACGAACGACATATTGCGATGAGTGCTAATGGCGGCGATGGAGGCAACTCATGATGATGATGATGATGATGTGGGGCACAACTCTTAATTGGATAAGTGCATTTCCATCTCTCTCTCCCTCCCTTTGTGGGCGCATTCCGGTTCTGGTGCACGCGCAAGCATTCCGCAACCTTGGAAGTGACTCCAATTACATATCCTGTTTCCCGAGGGATTTGCCGGAGGTTACGTGTGATTTATGAGGATGCTTTGCGGTTCAATGATGATTTTCAAGGCTGTCCAATATTTGCTTAAGTTATTGCTCTCGGCGTTGTGTCAATCATAGGAATTTAATCGGCGTTCCAAAATTTTAACCTGAAAGCCCGAATAACGCTGAATTTTTACATACTTACTTTATTACTAATTATTACATACTTACTTGAGCTGACCCAACGTTCCATTAGGTACGATCCTTACGTTATAATGTTTTACCGAGAAACTCGGTTGAGGGCCATTTGTCTCCACACTTTCAACATCCTGCTCCACTTGGTTTAGTAATCTTACTCGCTGCACGCTTCTGCGCCTTATTCCGGTCGGATTTGAGACAAACACCATTTTTGTTCACGAGTGGTACGATCTTCAGGAAATCCGTCCATTGGCGGAAACGTACATCAGACTTAAGACTGAACCTAGTAGCATTGCTGATATTGATTCTATTGATATTGATTCTATTCTACGCTCATTAATTTGGTACCAACCGGGGGAGACTTGGTCCTATGCCCAATGCTTTCCTTACCTCCAATCCGTTCAACTACTCTTAATATTTTGTGATATAGTGGGCGGAATATTACAATTTGAGATAATTCTAAGCCGTCGGTTTACCAAAATTTGGCAGATCGACTGGTAATCGGTGGGTGACTGATCACCAGATACTTCATAGCAAGATGCTAGGAAGCGGACAGGATGTGTAAATGAGTAAACTCCCCTAAATATTGAATAGTTTTTTTTTGATGGAACATCTCGAATAATTTATGAAAAGAGCGTGTGTCTTAAGTTTTTAGCCTCTCATGAAATTAAATTCAAAATATCCCAAAAGCTGTTATCTTTCGGGAGATCATAAACATAAAAATTTCGATTAGAAATTTGATGTCAAATTGTATTTTGACATTGAAAAGTACTTTTGTATGATGTGATGTATGATATGTACTACCACCCATTGAAGCACGGAAACTAAGTCCAACAGCAATGGGCTAAGACTTGATCAAGCTTTAATAACCACTGATTATCCTTATCATGCCATTGTGGAAGGGCCAAAAGGGGTTGGGTGGATCTATATGCTTTATAACTTATACGTATCCACAGGGATATAAAGAATCTCCTTCCAACAACAAGATTGAACAATTGGTCAAAAGAGCAAGCTATCTAACACGAGGATGCCTCAATGGCGGGAAGAAGAGCCCGCCCTATATTCACAAAATGTTAGCAATGGGGAGTTGGCATTCCCACTCTCCCCATCCAGAGTGCTTCAATCGGGTGCCCTGATGGTCCGTCCCATTTCCCTGAAATATTTATATAATTTTGTAAATGTATATTTTTGTAAATGAAAAATACTACAAGCATTCGTATCTGCAATATATGATATTCATTCGGTTGATCCTGAAATGGAAGAAATGTTGTAAAATGATAATGTGTAGAGTTCTGTAATTCGCGTTTAAGCACGTTTTCGTTCGTTTTCAGCGATATCAGCATTTCACCAAAATCTTGATTTGAGGTGTCCTGGAAAAGTTTATTAAATGTATTGAAATTTTACAAAACTAACATTTATACATTTTAATTTATTGTTGCCATGGTCACTATTTGCTGCTTGATGCTTTCCCCTTTTTTTTTCCTAATTTATTATAACAATTAAAAAAAAAAAAAAAAAAAAAAAAAGAAAAAAAAAAAAAAAAAAAAAAAAAAAAAAAAAAAAAAAATCAAAATTAACGCCACACCCCCCCCACCAACAACCACCCCCCCCCGGGAAAAAAAGAAAAAAACAAAAACACATAACACACCCCAAAAAAAAAGAGATGATGATTCTACCGCCAAAATTCCTACTATTCGTGGTACTAAGCCAACTTTGCCTAGTGGTGAAAGTTGTACAACAGGACGATGCGGATGAATGTGTGTGGATCTATTTTTCTGCATTCCACCACAGTAAAGACTGGACTCGGAAAAAATGAGACACACAAAAATGATCACCAAAAATTCATTTTAAATTGGATACTTCTCAAATTTTCAGGGATTGAATAACTATACATTACCTATGTTTTGGCATAATTTATTTATTGAATTTCCTCCTCCAAGCTAAATGCTCGTACATTTCTTTGAACACTGCTCATGAGATCTTGGGCGAGGGTTTTTCCATCTTCCTTACACAATTTCTCCCAGTTTTTCTTCAAAGCTTCATCGGTTTTGAATGTTTCTTCCGCTTTCCTTTAACTTCTTCTTCATTATCGCCCCAAACTTTTCGATCGGACGAAGTTCTGGTGTATTTGGCGGGTTCGCCTCCTTCGGGACCACATTAACGCCCTTCGCTTTGTACCAATCCATTACAGGCTTGGCGTAATGGCACGAAGCGAGATCCAGTCAAAACAGCGTGGGACCACGGTGAGAGCGGAGGAAGGGCAGCAAGCGCTTCTGCAAGCATTCCTCTCGATAAATCTGCCCGTTTATGGTGGCGGTTGTAACGAACGACTTGCTGTACTGTCCGCACTTGCAGATCGCCTGCCACAACAGGTACTTCTTCGCGAATTTGTCCATCTTTCTCTTCCGGAACTTTTCCGGAACCTCCATGCGGGACGTACCGACAAAAAACTCGAGGCCGGGGATTTGTTTGGTGTCCGCCTTGATATATGTCTCGTCGTCCATGATGAGACAGCCTGGCTTGACCAGCCACTCACGGTACAGCTTCCGCGCACGCAATTTGGCTATCGTGTTTTGCTTGTCAGTCCGGTTTGGCGCCTTTCTGACCTTAAAAACACGTAGCCCAGCCCGCTTCATGGTCTGCTGGACGAACCACTTCGACGAATTGACCTTTTTGGCCACGTCTCGGGTGGAAAAGTTCGGGTTATTCTTAAAGTACTGCCTTATCTTCCACGCCTTCTCTGGGTATTCCGTTTTCGGTTCGATGGTCTTCGTCTCCTGGAACATCTTCACAGCGCGGGACATGGTGGAATAGTGGATTCCAATCCTTTTGCCGATCCATCTGTGCGACTGACCAGGATTATCGATCACCCTGCCCAAGATTTGCTGGCGTAGCTCTTCTTGTTTCGAATGCATCTTGAAAACTACTTGACAGATCGCTTTTGCACACATGAAAATAACACTCTAAACTAGTATTACTTAAAATTCCATTAATTTTTACCCACGCGATAAAAAGTTACACCCAAAACAAAGTGTCGCATTTTTTCCGAGTCCAATCTTTACATCAGAAGCGGAAATTACGTCACTCACTAAGGACTGCTTGAACATGGAAACGGATTCAAAACCAAAAGTAAATAAGTTGATCCTAAAAGGAAAAGATCCAACCAGTTTGAGCTTCGTGTCGTTCAAAGTTGGAGTGAACATAGCGCTGAAAGACGTTGCGCTGTCAACTTCATCTTAGCCAGAAAATGTATGCTTCCGAGAATTCGAAAACCATGCAAAAAACGAGAGTCGAATCGTCAGTATAAATCAACCTGTGGACAGCTTCTAAACATCAGCGTAAAATCCACATCTGAACCAGAACGCACTGCCTACTGCATTAAGGAAGCCCCTATCCCTCTAGACCCCGTCGTGCTTCCTGTTTCCTGCCATCGTAGCCGTTCTGGACCTGTGGTCGATGATGGTGACGGGGGCCACTGCACAGTGGGAAAAAAGTACATGAATCGCGAAAGAATTCGATAATTCAACTCGGAGTAGCACAAGATTAGTGAACAATAGCATTTTTTTATGTGAAAATTCCTGGAAAATCGAACGGAAGGGGTCCCACTTGCCGCAAAATTCAGTGGACGGAGATATTGGGCTTATTTTACCCCAATTCCTCCGCATTTTCGAATAATGCCCAGAAATCTATACTTGGAGGGGTCTGCGGTAGTCAAAATAGGCCTATTCCTATGTAGAATTTCCCTAGAAATTGAATGGATGTAGTTGCAACCACCGCACGGGTCGGGTAACAGAGATATTGGGCTTATTTTGCCCCAATTCCCCGTGTTTTCGAATATTGCTGAATAATCTATGCCCGGAGGGGTCTGTGGTAGTCAAAGTAGGCATATTCTTATGTATAATTTACCTAAAAATCGATTGAAGGTAGTTGCAGCCACCGCACGGGTCGGGAAACGGAGATATTGCTGATTTTACCCCACTTCTCCCATGTTTTCGAATATTGTTCATTAATCTATGGTCGGAGGGGTGTGCGGTAGTCGAAATAAGCCTAATATTATGTAGAATTTCCCTAGAAATCGAATGAAGGTGGTTGCAGCCACCGCACGAGTCGGAAAACAGAGATAATGGGCTTATTTTGCCCCAATTCCCCGTATTTTTGAATATTGCTGATTAATCTATGCTCGGAGGGGTCTGCGGTAGTCAAAATAGGCCTATTCCTATCTAGAATTTCCCTAGGAATCGAATGGAAGTACATTCAGCAACAAGTGCAAAAGCCTACCACAGATTCCGTAATTTTGAAAAGCCTACCACAGCTGTAGTTTTCTGCGTTATATACTGGACATATAAGGAATGCTAGATGTCATAAATTGAATGTAAATTTCGTGTTTAAGCCAGATACCGCCTATATCAGGTTTGTTGCATGAAAATGTGAAGGTCATGATATGATGGAAATAATACGATGTTGTAAAGAAATACTACACAATGTACATATAATAATTAAATGCCGCTATTTGCCTCTTCCGCTGCGATGTTAGATGATTGAAACTCCAAATTAGCGAAAATTCCAACGTGATATAATGAAATAAAGTTGATCACCTGGCATCCTAGCAAAATAGCAAAGAAAATTTAAGCAAACAATTATGCGAAATCAATTTTATATGAGTATGATTACTGCCCAAAAACGGAAACTCAATAAATCCAAAACAAACAAAAATTTAAAAATGAATGACAAGAAATTCTTTGATAACTCTTTTTTCCTAGTGGGCCCATACATGATTCTTTATGTCTGTAAAATAGAAAATGTAGGATCATAAACAATGTTTGTTTTTGAATTAACTATTTTGGACGAAGAATTTTTTTGTTTGAATTTGTCGTGTATAATTCTCTCTCTCTAAAAAATGTAAAAAACCATCCTATCTTATCAAATACATAACGTGAGTAAGGGGGCCAAAACCCAAAAACGTACAAAAGAAAAAGAAAAAAAAATAAAAAAAAATAGTGAAGAGATATTATAAAAAAAAAAAAAAAAATAAATATAATATTTATTTATTTCATGTCTGCTAACCAAGCAAAATAGAAAACCGCCTTAAAATACCCAAGCCAGAAGAAAAAAAAACAATTAAAAATAAAAAAATAAAAATAAAAATGAAAGATAAAAATTAAAATACAATAAAAAAAAACTAAATTTTTTCGTGAAAGGGAAAGTTAAAGTACGCTTTTTCCCGGGGCCCGCCCCCACACCCCCTCGGGCGGGCCCCCCCAATAACCGAACAGGTTTTTTTTAACCACCGCCGCCCGCGACCCCCCGCCCCCCCCCCCCCGGGAGACCGCCGGCCCGCCCCCCCCCCCACCACACAAAGCAGAAGAAAAAAAAAGCACCCCCCCCGCCCCACCCCCAATCCCCACCCCTCTTGGCGGCTTTTTATCCTCTCACCCCCCGGAGGAAGAAGGAGGAACCTCCTGAGAACCACAGCTATGTTGCGGGGACGCACGATCCATCCCAGGTGTCTACTCACCATTTTGCAGCCCTGCATTGAAAAGTGCTTTTGATGAACATAAATTAATTTTTGTGAAAATAGCGTGTGTTAGGAATTTGAATTTTATGTCTTAATTAAGATATTTTCATGTAAAAAACGAGAGGATGAGTTATGTCAGTGACATAACTGCAAAGTTGACGTAGGGCTGCTTGTTGATGTGAAGAAATTAATGTCATCGAATTCATGAATTTCTACTATATTTTATTCAGTCTAAAGAACCATGAAACTTCTGTGCTGTTGGTGCGTGAGGCTCCGGTTCTTCTTCCGCTATTGGTTCTTCACGAAAATTTATAGAAACTGCAGTTCGGCTCGAATTGACTGTTAATGATATTTTGTTTGTTAAATCATCGCCAACATTAGATTGGCTTTCATAGTCATTTGCTCTTGAACAAAAGGTCAGAAATACAAATTAAGCGCTCTTTAAGGAAGAGCAGCTTTATCTCTATCCGCTGATATATTCAATTTGAAGGAATTGTATTCAACTTCCGATAAATTAGCAGACAAAGTGTTTGTTTACAGAAGCAGATTCGCCCTAATCAAATGTTGGCGCTGAAATGTCCAACGTGCTTGTAAGTGTGAAATGGATCCTGTGTTTACGGAGGGAACATGGTTCGCGATTGAAATGTTCTTATCAGTTTTCTTGGCTGCAGGACAGCCTGAGTGTTTGGCGGCACGTGATTTTACGATAAAAATAGGCATTTACACCGTTTCTAACTCGAGATTGTACAGACTGAAGATTGAACATATACCCAAAAGTTGAAAAGGTGGTAAAAAATGCAATTGCAGTTTATACTATCATATCTTGAGAAATTCGCATGATTCAGAAAAGGCAATTTCGCCCATTTTGATTCACAAAGCGTTTTATGGTACAAATGAAGCCATGCAAATGTGTGCAAGCGACTGGCAAGCAAAAATAGCTCGAAACAATTTTATCGCTGTAGGCTCCATATTCAATCATCACCAACATACACCATCAATATACAATATGGATGAGTCGATATCACAAAATGCCGCAACGTTATTGGCCACTGTTGTATTGCCACCGTCAAGTGTTCTATGTTTGTTCTCACTGATCATCGACAAAGCGTTTTATGAAATAAACAATGCCATGCCGAAGTTTGTTAGCGACTGGTTGCACATAGCTTGGTGGAAAATATGTCCATTTGCTTCATTTCTGTACCCTGAATTCCTCGCCAAGTGAACTAACTGTAGGGTTTCTATTCCCACATACTTACTTTGTCAAAGTGGCTAATTGGTTGCCATCAAGAGCCACCGCGCTAGCGGTCCTGGTCTGTATCTCGATCTTGATGTGCACTTTTTATTTTTGTGAGCCATCTGACTTTCGAACACTCATCTCTTACTCATCAACTAAATATCACTGTGAACAATCTCACGCACACGTTCAATTTTTCATTGCGAATTGCTGTTGCTGTTTTGCCTACAACTAATGTTAGATTTTTCATCCAAGTTACGATCAACAGCGAGAAATAGAACAAAATCATGTGAAATTGTAACTATTGCAATCTCACTTTTTTATTTTGGGTGTAGAGCAAATTACGAACAACTTAACCTAACACCAAGTAGACCAGTTTGGACATTATCGTGTTGCAAAAAAATCCACTGGCTGGAGCGGGAATCGAACCCTTAACTTCATGACAACAACCCCCCCCCCCCCACTCCCCCACGAAATGATGTGGGCGATTGATTTGGCCATTTTCTCCGGGACGCGGCAGTTTAAGCAACGCCATGTTGAGCCGGTGCGTGGTAATGAACATTTCGATGAGCTCAAGAGAAATTTCAATCAAACATACTCTTTAATCGGTAAATTGATTTGGTCGTCCTGAAAAGGACAGATTTTAGTTGTTTACGGAGGGATGATTTACGTCAGCGTCGACGTCGGGCTTCTTCCGCTTGCCTCGTCTAGCGGACGTGCCAGCCACGTCAGGCGCCACATCAGCGTCTACTCGATTTCCAGCATCAGGGCCAAAAACTCGGAACATCTCGGAAAAGCGCTTTTTTATCACGAGAGCGGGATACACACGTCTGAACGTGTCGATGATCCAATAACGAATGATTACTATTCTTCTTCTTTATTGTTTTAACGGGAATGCCAGGCCTGTTTTATATAATGGCATATATCATAACATGACAAGAAGGGGGTTCTCAACGAAGGCAATGCAAATCAAATTTTACAAAAGGGGACGGGCCTCAGTTGTTACGCCAGACAGCAGCGTGGAAATAAAATCATTAGTTTTCATTAGAGCGACAGGGGTTTCGGAGGTTAAATTCGCATCTTTTCTACTCAGGCAACAGAAAAACGGCCCCTGTCAGGGCCTCAGAACCCTATCCCAAGAGAGTTGAGATTTAGACACACTTGCTTCTGAAACTGCATAACAATAGTAACAATACAAACAATAGTTTGTAAATATTGGCCAGAAAAATTATAACTCACATTTTAAAACTACCTGCAACTAACCTAATCTATTATCTGCACCTAATCCACTATGAACCTATGTACAACAAGAACTACAATGAAGCTAACCTACCCCCTACACTGAATATGTGAAACACATAATTGGTCTGCCGTGCTGCAGTTCCGCTCAAATTAACTGTTAATATTTCGTTTATTGAATGTACAACGTGCTTGCTAGTTTTAACATGGCAAATAGAGATTTATATACGGATACTAATAAAAAATGTTGCTCATTTTCTCCAGAACGTGGCTTTTCAAGCAACGCCATGTTGAGCCGGTGCGTGGTAATGAACATTTCAATGAGCTCAAGAGAAATTTCAATCAAACATACTCTTTAGTTGGCAAATTTATTTGTTCGTCCTGAAAATACAGGGTTTTAGTTGTTAACGGAGGGAACATGGTTCGCGATTGAAATTTTCTTCTCGGTCTTCCTGGGCAGCAGGATGGCCTGAGTGTTTGGCAGCACGTAATACTACGATAAAAATTGACATTTGCAACGTCTTTCACTCGAGAGTGTACACACTGAACATTGACCATAGAGCGAATTACAACGAACAACTTAACCTAACACCCAGTGGATTAAACTGGACATTTTCGCTTTGCAAAAAAGTTCCACCGGCTGGAGCGGGAATCGAACCCTCACTTCATGGCAATGAACGACGGGCGACGCCGCTAACCACTTGACCACGAAGATGATGTGGGCGATTGATTTGGCCATTTTCTCCGAGACGCGGCTTTTTCAACGCCATATTGAGCCGGTGCGTGGTAATGAAAATTTCGATGAGCTCAAGAGAAATTTCTATCAAACATACTCTTTAGTTGGCAACTTGATTTGATCGTCCTGAAAAGGACGGATTTTAGTTGATAACATGGTTCGCGATTGAAATTTTCTTCAGTCTTCTTGGGCTGCAGGACACCACTCTGTGAAATGGTCACACCGGAGAAAAGTTTGTTCAGCTCCTCGTCGTTGCGAATGGCTAGCTGCAGGTGACGTGGGATGATTCTGGTCTTCTTGTTTTCACGGGTGGCGTTTTCTACCACCGTGCTCCGCAGACAAGTCTGTCGCATACGAATGCACAGCGAGAACTGATGATTGGTCGGTCGTCCCCACATGTTTGAAATTCGCTGGCACGGTAACTGTGGCAGTATGAACCAATCAGAGCGAGGCGCAAACATGATGTCATTTTCGACCAATAGCGTTGTGCGTTTAGACATTTTTCTTTTAAGTACATTTGAATTAGTTTAAACAAACATTATGAATTAAGTTTGCAACAGGGATTCAACGTTGATGTTCTACCTTGCGAATGAAATACTTATCGTAAAATGTCTGTGGGCCAGAGAGGAGATATTATCGTTCAAAGTCTCCAAACCCGCGTAACGCTTGCGATTTCAGAAATTTTAGAACGGCGCCCCTATACAGGAATAGAAAAGAGAGACGTAAGTCCTACGTCAAAAAATTTTTCTATTTATTTTTTTTTTTCACATTTATTTTTCCTTCTTTAAACAACACACCCCCTTCCTTTACACATCAAAAACCCCAACACCCCCCCCCCACAACCCCTCCACCACACCCCCCCCCCCCCCCACCTTTTTTTTTATCTACTGCCTGCTGCAGCTTTTTCACAAGACCCTTTCCCAACGTCACCCCTCTACGACTAATTCCTTAAACAATAGCCTATTTGCCCTTGCACTAGTTGAAGAAATTAGTATTGGACCGTAGTATTTTTCTAAATTTCAGTTTAATTTTTCCCACGATGATGTTATGTTATGCAGTCGTAAAAAGGAAGCTCAAATTGATACCCTATCCTAGATGTCACGAGCTTTGTTTGATGATTTCTTATGTTTCCCAGAGATGATAATCCGGGGCAAAGTGTCGTCTAAGTTAATAGCCCCCAGGCCGTATGCAGTAGTTACTATTTAGATTTCAAAAAGACCTGTAAATTGCCAAACAATAATTCTTAGGGACGAAATTCAGGCCTTTGATGTAGTCTATGTTGACAACTAGTAGTAATGAAGTCAACCCCAAGAAGTATTGCAACAAGAGTACGCATCATATTTATTATTCATGCAGCGAATTATATTTCTAGACAACCCTCAATTTCAATGGTGAGCCTATGTTGGCTATTTACAGCACTGCGGTATCTTCTAATAATAACCCTAAAAGTTATAGGTAATGAGCTTCCATTTTAAAGTGTGTTTTAATAGGAGTCAGTCAGTCAGGTTGTCTTATACTAATGGCGTTCATTTTACAGCGCTATTTAGTTTGGGATGCAACCGAAACGGAATCGAAATGGAATTGAAATGGAAGCAAAACGGATTCAAAACGGAATTCAAATTTTGGGCTATGATAGGACCGACTTGCTTACTTACTTTTAACCACACTTTCTTTAGTTCAAGTTCATTTTCTATCAGTTTTGGAGTTTTAACGAGCTTTGCCTTCATGATTGCCCAAAATTTTTCAATTGGGCAAAGTTCCGGAGTGTTTGGAGGGTTGACGTCTTTTGGTACAAAAACTACATTATTATCTTTGTACCAGTCTAAGACGGGCCGAGGTGGCGACGTAGTGTTCCTGTCGTGGCATTTGTTTGGTGTCGGTTTTAATGTAGGTCTCATCGTCCATCACAATGCAGAACGGTTTTGTGAGCCACTCCCTGTACAGTTTTCTTGCACGAGTTTTGGCCACCGAGTTCTGTTTATCGCTCCGGTTCAGTGCGTTCTGGACCTTGTACACATGTAATCCAGAACGTTTCATTGTTTTCTGCACAAAACAAACTGAAACTTTCGCCTTTTTCGCAACATCCCTGATCGAAATGTTGGGATAACGCTTAAATTGGTTCAATACCATCCTGGCCTTCTCCGGATTTGATGTGCCACGTTTTTTGCCACTACCATTTTCCCGCTTGGTTGTCTTACGGTCCTTGAACGTTTTGATCACATGAGATACGGTTGAATGTGCGATTCCGAGCTGTTTTCTGATCCATCGATGAGAAGCGTTTGGGTTTTCGAAGTGAGTGCCCAAAATTTGTTGGCGCACGATTTCTTCATTCGAAGCCATCACTGAAATCACTCGACCGATTTTCATGAAACTCATTACACAATTGACACAACACAATCAAATAAATTCAGTTAAAATTTCAATAATTTTTACCCACACGCTAAAAAGTTACGAACAATTGCGTGTGTCCAAATGTCATCGAATACAGTCTTTATGTGCTTCATTTCGAACCGTCAGATATTTACTACCATGATCAAAACATTCACCCTTTTCGAAAATTTGCAATTACTTTCACTTATTATACCATGAGAAAACCAGGTATTTTGGTTATTCATTCCATAAAACAAATGGATAAACAACAACATAAGTTGCCACGAAAATTTAAAGTGTACTTTTAGTCGTTTCCCTTTGATTTAAAGTAAGAAATCTAAGAGTGAATTGCGGCATAACCCGCCAGTACCACACCTGATGTTAGTGCCTTTATATAAACGCTCTACGACGTGGCAGTGAAATAAATGTGCAGAATATGTGAGACTTTCACTACTGGTCAAATTCTTGGTCTAACATGCAAGTTTATAGCATGAGATAAGCCCTCTCACCGTCGACAAGGTGAAAAATTTGGCCCGCGAGAGGGGAGTTACTGCTTTTCTAAAACTGTTGTAACAAAAAAACATAAGCCCTTCTCAAAAGTTACTCTCGTATCAAAACGACCGTTCCTCATGCCAAAACACTTATACTGTTATTCCGTTTCGGCCAAATCTAAAATACTAAATTTTTGTCTTTTACTGATTTGGCGTGGAACCGCTCTATAATTTATGTGATTTTTGATTGAACTTTTGCTTCATGCCATGAGAGCGGAGACACCTTTCAAAACTTACTATTTATTTAAAAGAAAAAAAAACGGTTCTCTTCGTACCTTCTGTGAGCCTTTAAGTAAATAAAATTCCCAAGGTTACTGAAAACTATTTCATTCTTAAAAGTTGCTTGCAATACAGAAACTTTTGAGTTAAAGAACTCTTGCCTAATTTTTGGTGTTTTCCTAAAATCTATAGCCATTGATATTTCGTCACATGTTGTGGATCCTAACGCTTCCATAGGATTTAATAAAAACCATTTTAAGCTTGAATACTAATAATTTTCTTAGTTCATTCATTTCATTTTTGACTTCAAAATTAAGCATTGTTTTATTTTGTAAGGCATGTACTCGGAAAAAATGCACCTGACAAAAGTGTTTGCCAAAAATTTATTTTAAGTCGGATATTCTTGAAACTTTCAGAGAATGAACTAATACATATGGATTATGTTTCAGCATAATTACTTTATTTAATTTCTTTTCCATCGATGAAAGCCATTCTTTCTTCATCCATTCTTTCTTCAATTCCAGCTCGTTCTAAAACACCTTGGACGATTTTCGAACTTTGGCCTTCATTATGGCCCAAAATCTTTCCACCAGACGAATCTCTGGTGAATTTGGGGGGTTGGCGGTTTTTGGTACAAAAACAACGTTATTGTCTCTGTAACAATCCAACGTCGATCGCGCGTAATGGCATGATGCCAGGTCCGGCCAAAATAATGTCTCGCCTCCGTGGGACCACAGGAAGGGCAACAGACGCTTCTGGAGGCACTCGGAGCGGTAAATTTCGCTGTTGATGGTACCCGCTGTGATGTACGGTTTACTCAGTTTACCGCATATGGCCTGCCAGAGCAAGTATTTTTTGGCGAATTTGTTCACTTTCTTCTTCCTTATGTCTTCCGAAATATCAAACCGTGATTTGGCAACGTAGAACTCCAGCCCCGGTATCTACTTTGCGTCAGCCTTGATGTAGGTTTCGTCATTCATAACCACACACATCGGTTTCGTTAACCACTCTCGATACAGCTTCCTTGCGCGGGATTTGGCCGCCGTGTTTTGTTGATCACGCCGGTTCGGTGCCTTGCGGACCTTGAATACACGAAGCCCAGCTCGTTTCATGGGGTGCTGAACGAACCAGGCGGAACACTTTGCCTTGAGAGCCGCGTCGTGAATCGAAAGGTTCGGATTACACTTGATACAATCCAACACCTTCCGGGCCTTCACAGGGTCAGCTGTCTTCGATTTTCTTCCACTTCCAGCCCGCCGCTCGGTCGTCTGGGACTCCTTAAACGATTTTACCACCCGAGACACAGTTGTCTGGGTGATTCCCAGTTGTCTTCCGATCCACCTCATGGTCGCAGTCGGATTTTCCATGACGGCACGCAAAATTCTCCGGCGATTTTCTTCTTGTTTCGATGACATCTCAGTAACCACTGAACCGATTGTTATGAAATTTCGCACATGTAAACAATTCACTCTAGTTATACCCAGATTTTCATCAATTTTTATCCACGGACAAAAAAGTTACACACGGATAAAAATGGTGCATTTTTTATCGAGTGCAGGCCTTAGTTGAGCCACTACTGGCTAATGTTAAACTAAGAAGGCCTTCCGAAATTCTAATGATCTTTGCTATCTGAACTCTGTCATGAAATCAGCTATCTCTGTAGTTTATCACACTTCAAGCATGTGTGAAAACATGGCAACGCTCCCTTCCATCATTCTTTGTCGAACGTTCCGAAAATATAGCCTCAACAGAAATAGCCTTTACGTAGGCAAGAACATCTGTTCCAACTTTTTCCGCAATGACTAAGTGGGTAGATCTACGACGTGACCTTTTCTCCTGATTCCATTCCGTCATCATCCCAATTGTGCCCCACTTACAGCCTCTATCTTGGTTCTTGGTCCTCTCACCACCAGCCATCAATCGCACCCTGGAAAGTAAACAAAGAAGACTCCCACAATAAGATAAACTATTTTAACGAACACATACAGACCGGGGAGAAACTAACTACTAATCCCCATCGACGAAGCGACCCAGCAAAAAGGCCAAAAGGAATCGTGTGTCTCTGTTGCAGTGCAGTCTACTTTTACACTGTGCCTGTACAAACAAGCGAAGATATGAACGATGAAAATGTTGATAGGAAAGGACCAGCTGAACCCTCGAATGAACTCAACTCGGCTGAACTGTTAGACCAACAAAACAAAAACCAACCACATCGAAACAACGCAGAGCCGTGCTGCATCAGACCCCAGGTGGTAAATGTTCTGCTTTCTTCTTCGACTGTCGCTATGTGGGTCCATTCAAGCAGCAGACTGCAGCAGTACCCGTACTTATCGTTGTCTGATGATTTACTTTATTTTTTTCTTGTTATGAATTGAATAGAGGAAACAAAAATGGAAACAGAAGTTGAAGAGGGTCAGTTTCTTTGAATTTCTCGAAAACGGCGCAGACGAGGCGGAAAATCGAGGTAATTACCTGAAAAACTTCAAGGTGTTATGTTTCAACGCCGTTTCAAAATACATGCACATTAATTTCTGCTGAGTTGGCGGAAATATATACGATGGCGATATCGCTTAAATAAGCAATTTTGAAAACAGTCACTTGTTTCTAAAGGATCGCAATACTCCCCCTTGTTTCATTCGAAGTAATAAACAGCCAATCTTTTCATAATTAATAACTTTTCGTGTCTGGGGGTTCCCCCGCACCAGTCGTGCAATCAGCTGGAAAGGCCTTGGGGGGTGTTGGTGATGAATCGTATGCATGCGGGTGCACAGCAGCATACAGGTTAGGTTACGTAATGGCGAAATAACAAATTGCGACCAGATGAGTCCCCTAGGCCTTCTGGCTGGTCCTGGTTTGGGGTTTGGACAGACGGGTCGTGAAAGTTTGCCGGAATTAATTTGTCGGTCGTAAAACTTTACTGAAGTACTGCTTCTTGTGTGGGTTTATTACTTTGGTCCCATAGAGGGTGAAGAGCCCCTTGAAATAAAAATGAGGTGTCAAGCTGCGGTGGCAGTGAGTTATAAGCCAGGTGAGTAGTTCTCGCTCGCCGCGCCAGGTGATTTGAGCCACTGTCTGGTGCGATTTGAGAAAGGGTGCACAATTTTCAACTCGATTATAAATCGATCAAACGTGACTCACCGATCAGTGCACTTAGTTGAAGCGTATGCAGTTGGGATGCTCGGACTGCTTTATTCTTCTTCGCGGTTGTTGTCTGCCGACCAGACCATGAATTTTGGAATAGTGAGCTGTTACAAAACTAGGGTTAGCTGTTATAATATTGATACTATTTTTCACATATCCTTCTTCGATTTTTTTTTTCTCTTAGTAAATTGGTTGGTTCATGCAATCAACATAATTTTCGGAATAGCTATAAATTTTTATTTTCAAATTTTTGACTGAAAGGACCACCCTAATAGAAGAACCACCTCAATGAAATATTACACACCAATTATAAGATAGATGCTGTTTAGGGTAGTACAGCCGGAATTAAAATACTGGACATTCCCTAGCAATTTCTTCAATTTCTCCGTTGCTGAATCTGAACTCTAAAATTCCAGAAAAATTCAAAATTTCGATCGATCAGAGGCACCCCTATTCATGTCCGATAATTTGACCTAATGAAACGTTTGGGCGGATTTTGAAATTCAATGGAAACAAATTGTATCGTCTGAAAAATGTTTTAATTCCTATGAGATAATACCATGAGCTTCGATAGAAGTGCTCAAAACTTGCCTCAAAATACTCCCCGAAATTATTCGAATGCGCTTTGAGCTTTTTTGGTAGGTTTCTGAAGTACTTTGTGAGGCTCTGGCTAATAAAGGGTGTTCCGATCAAAATTTGGTCAAACAGTAATGTGTGTGAGTCGATCAAAGTTTTTATTAATAAGTCAAATTCTATTTCTTTTTCAAGTTCAGTTAATACAGAATACAGCAGAAATATTCAGCTAAGCTTTCTTTTCACCGAATGAGAATTGCCAGGTCTTTCGTTTCACACCTGCCATAAGATTTTGTACAGTCTCCTCGTCCACTTTATTCACCGCAGAACGCCAGTTTGGCTTGAACTGTTTCCCGCTCATAACAGCTTTTTGAGTCTTCGTGTTGAGAGGGTTCTTGTCCATGTGCACCACTTGAACGTTGTTGGCAGCATACCACTCCATGGCCTTTTTTCCGTAATGGCAAGATGCCCAATCCGGCCAAAATAGAACGGAACAATTGTGTCGCTTCAGGAAAGGCAGTAGACGTTTTTTGTGGGCACTCGCTCAGATGAATTTCCTGGTTGACGGTTCCGGTCGCAATGTAAACGTTGCTCTTCAAGCCACAGGTACAGATGGCCTGCCACACCTGATATTTCTTTGCGAACTTTGACAGTTTAATGTGCTTGAAAATATCTGCCACCTTTCAACGTCCGGTTGCCGTAAAAAAATTCTGTCCAGGAAGCTGTTTAAAGTCTGCCTTAATCGTCCTGTACCACGCAATCAAACTTCGTCAGCATCGACGTGTACAACTTTCGCGATCGTGCTTTGGTCGCGATTTGGAGTCACCACTTTCTTGTAAGTCGACAGACCAGCTCGTTTTTTAGCTCTATCCACGGTTGAAGGCGCCACTCCCAGCCTCTTTGCGACATCTCGGACGGAGAGGTTGGGGTTCCGCTCGAAACAACGGGCAACTCTTTTTGTCGTCGCTGTGGCCTCCGGTTTTCGATTTCCCCCAGATCCTGCTTTCCTGGCTGTCGACAAACGTTCACCAAACACATTTAATACGTTGGCAACAGTTCATTTAGCCACATTCAACAATTTTGCCAACTTGGCGTGAGAGTAGCTTGGATTTTCGCCATGCACGAGCAAAATTTTGATGCGTTGCTTTTCTTCCTTCGACGACATTTTGATAACTGAAGTGCGAATCTCAAAATCAAAATAGAAGCATGATGCTACACTCAAACATCTTCAAAATGAGGGAAGTACAAAAAATTTTAATGCCCGATGAAAGGAAATGCGTCAAGTTTAAATCGACCAAATTTTGATCGAAACACCCTTTACTAGCTCCACTGACTATTTCCAGCTCCTAAACCAATTTACAAAAGGCTCTGGAAACATCCTGAGTATTCTAGATGCTTGCAGAGATTGTTTAGAAGTGTCTAAAACAGCTTTCCATAGCTCCCTGAGTTTCTCTGGAAATGCTCTAAAGCTCTTTGGATACACTCAGAGACCGTTAAAAGCTCACTGAGCTTCTCTGATAATACCATGAGCTTCTCTGAAAGTTCACAGAACTTCTGTGAAAATTCTCTCTGAGTTTCTATGAAAGTCCTCCATGGTTTTTTAGAAGCTTTCTGAGTTGCTCTGTAATGTCTCAGAATTTTTCTCTACACTCCCTTTGCAATTTTGGATGCCCCATTAATTATTTCCAGCTTCAAGAAATTCTACAGAAGGTTCTGAAGCTTCTCTGGAAACATCCTGAGTTTTCTACATGTTACCTGCGCTTGGTTGGAAATGTTGTCAGTTTCTCAAGATACTATTTAAGATTCTTTAAAAGCTCCTGTAGGCTCTTCAGAAGCTCCCTGAACTTCTCTAGAAGCTTTTAAAGACACTACGTGAGCTTTTATAGAAGCTCCCTGAACTTATCCTATGAACTTATCTGAAAGCCCCTTAAACCTATCTGGAAGCGCCTGGAACTTCTCTGGAAATAATAACTGTGCTTCTCTTTTTGGCTCTTAAAATTTTTCCTAAAACACCCAAAACTTCTTTGTAGACTCTCTGAGCTTCTTTGAAGGCTTCTTAAGCTTCTCCGTAATCTGCATGTCCTGAGATATTCTGGAAGCTCATTGAGCTTCTCTGAAAGTGCGTTGAGCTTCTTCTGCAATTTCTGAGACCTTCTCTGAATGCGTGAGCTTTACTGGAAGATTTTTAAGCTTTTCAGGATGCTCGTTTAGCGTCTCTGAAAATACTCGCTGAGTTTTTTTTAAAAGTTACCTTACCTTACCTTACATGGAAGCCAAAAAACCATATCAGAATAAGGCATCTCTGCCTGTTCTTAGAACACTTCTTGCAGGTCCTTCTGTTTCTTTGAAAGTCGTATTAGCATATTTGGTAACCCGAACGTTTTTGTAAATTTTGTGAGCTTCTTATGACTTCCTTTAACTTCTTTAAAAGCCATCTGAACTTTTCTACAAGCTCCTAATGATTCTTTGGAAGTTCCTTGGGTGTCTTTGGAAGCTATACTAGCTTCTTTAACAACTTCATGAGCTCTCAAGAAACTTCATAAGCTTCTCTGGTGATTTGGTAATTTCTTTGCTTCTTGGGCTTCTATGGAGCTTTTTCAAATCTCTGTCAAGCTTTTTTGGAAATTTCTTGAGCTTTTCTGCAAGCTCCTTGAGGTTCTTTGCAATTACTCGCTGTGCTTCTTTTGATGCTCCTTGGATGAAATTCGCTGAACCTTTTTTGTAAACTCCCTGAGCTTCTCTGAAAGTTACTTGAGCATCTTTGGAAGCGCTTCTTGTACGCATATTTGAGTATCTCTGAAAATATTCCCTGATATTCCCTCCAAAAGCATCTTTGTAATCTTACAAAGCTTTTCTGAATGTTTCATTGCGTCCAATAAAGAACTACCTATAATTTTTTTGAAAACGCCTGAATATTAGTGGACCTGTTAAATAAAAGGAGAATAATAAAAAATGTTTGATGACCTTCCGGCATTAAGCTAGTGAAGAATCAAACGAATGGAATCAATAAGTTTCATTCTGGAAGCTCATTTAGTTTCTTGAGAGCTTTTTCTTAGCTCTTTTCGATACTCCCTAAGCGTCTGTTAATACTCCCAAAATCTCTCTGAAAGCTCACTCTAGCTTTCTATTTAGAGAGATTTTCTAGAGAGCCTAAAATTCTCTAGAACCACTCTGAGATTCTGAAAAGCTTACTGAACTTCTCTGTAAATACCATAAGTTTCTCTAGAAGAGGTATGAGGTATAAGGTATGAGATTTTTTCTTCAAGCTCTTTGTTTTTCCAGCTCCTAGAATTTGTACGGGAGGTTCTACAGCTTCTTTGAAAAATTCCTGAGTTCTCTAAATGATTTCTGGAGGTGTTGGCATCATATCTTAAAGCTTTCTATATCTATTTAAGAAGCTCCCTACGATTCTCTGAAAACGTTTCAAAATTCTCTGGAAAAGCTCTGAGTTCTTTAGAATCTCATTGAGTTTCTCTTCCAGAAGTTTCCAGAACTTCTCCAAAATCTCGTGTCTTAAGTTTTCTTCTATGAAAACTCTGAGCTTCTTTGAAAGCTCCCAGAGTTTTTCAGTAGCTTCGTGTTTTCTCTTTCAGGTCTTAGAAATTATTATCATTCTGTTCCTGAAAATAACATTCCGTGTTTTCTAAATGTTTCCTGAGCTAAACGTTGACAGCTAGGCTAAAAGGCACCAGAGTTTCTCGAGATACTCGAGATGAGCTTCCTAAAAAGCCGCTGAAGTCTCTCAATAAGCCCCTTGGCCTTCTTTAAGAGCACCTTGAGCTTCTCATAATGCTCCCTGCACATCTATAGAAGCTTTCTGAGCATTTATAGACACTTCCTAAGTTTTGTACAAGCTCCCTGAACTTATCGTATGAACTTCTTTGAAAGCCCTCGAAACCGCTCTGGAAGCTTCCGGTGATTCTCTGAAATACTAACTGCGTTTCTCTGTAAGCACTTAGAGTTTCTCTTCAAGCACCACAAACTTCTTTGTAGACTCTCTATGCTTCTTTGAAGGCTTTTTGAGTTTCTCTAGGTCCTTGGAAGCTCTGGGGAAATTACCTGAACTCTTCTGAATACTCCTTGAGCTTCTCTGTAATTTTCCTGCCCTGAGCTTCCTCGTTTCCTAGAGCTTCCTTCTATAAGCTTATTTGGAAGCAGTCTAAGCTTCTTTGCAATCTCTGAGAGCTTCACGTTGAATTTCTACTACTACTAAACTTGTTTTTTATTTTCATTCTTTGTCTTATATACTAATTAACATTTTTAAGTGTTTTAGCCCAATGAGCTCTTCAGCTTGGTTTAAGTGTTAAATGTGTTTAGTTTGTTTTATGTTTTAATTTAATTTTCAGATCAACCCTTGGGGCATTGTTGACGCTGAGTTTCTCTGAAAAATCCCTTATTATGCCTAAAAACATATCTGAAAGTTCACTAAAAGCATCTCTGTCTGTTCTTAGAATTCCTTCTCCAGCTTCTTGTGCTTCTTTGAAAGTCCTTTTAGCTTATTCGGGAGCTTGAACCTTTTTTAAAATTCATAAGTTCCTTAACATCCTCGAAAGTCATCTGAGCTTCTCTATAAGCTTCTAATGATTTTTTGGAAGTTCATTGGGTGTTGTGAGTGTCCTTGGAAGTTATACTGATTTCTTGTCATTTTATAAGCTCTACAGAAGCTTCCTAAGTTTCTCTGGTAATTTCTTAAGCCTCTTAAGTTTCTCTTAACGTCTTTAAAAGTCACCAAAGCTTTTGTGGAAATTTCCTGAGGTTCTCTAGAAGCTCCCTGAGGTTCTTTGTAAATACTCACTGTGATTCTTCAAGTACTGTGAAAATGTCTTAAGCTACTCTGTAAATTTTCTGAGCTTCATTGTTAACTCACTGAGATTATATGAAAGTTACTTGAGCATATTTAGAAGCATTTTGAGCTTCTCTGGAATCTCTGTGGGATTCTATGAAGCACTCTGAGCTCTTCTGAAAATTCTATAAGCTCTAAGATGCACTTTGTGCATCTCTAAAAATATTGCCTGAGCTTCACTGTAAGCTATTCTTGCTCTTATAGAAGCTTTGAACAACCGAAAGTTCTTAACATTCCTCTACCAGTTCCTTGTGCTTCTTTAAAAGTCTTTTTAGCTCTTTTGCAAGGTCTTTGAATCTTTTTGCAAATTCCACGAGCTTCTCATGAGCTCACTTAACACCTTTGAAAGCCATTTAAGCTTCTCAAAATGCTTTTTATAATTCTTTGGAAGTGGCTTGATGTCTTTGAAACCTATACTGGCTTTTAAGGCAACTTTATGAGTTCTCAAGAATCTTCCTGGGCTTCTTTGATAATCATCTAAGTTACTTTGGAAGCTCTCTGATCTTCTTCAAAAGCCATCTAAGCTTTGCTGGTAACTTCCTGATTCTCTGTAAGCTCGATGAGGTTCTTTGCAAATACTCGCTGTGCTTCTCGTGAAGCTCTCTGAAGTTCTCTGAGAATTTCTCGAGCTTCTCAGAAAATTTCCATCTTCTTTGTAAACTCCCTGGGCTTCTCTGAAAGTTACTTGAGCATATTTGCAAGCGCTTTGAGCATCTTTCGAATCTCTTTCACTGAAGTCCCCTGAACTCTTCTGAAAAATCTGGAAGCATTAAAATGCACTTTCCCAAGCTTTACCGGACGCTCCTCTTGCTAGGCTAGAAGATCACAAAATCATCTCTGTGATTTCTTAACAAGTGTTTCTGAAAGTTCTTAAAATGACTTTTTCAGCGTCTTGTTCGTTTTTGGAAGCTCTTTTAGATTATTTAGATGTTATTTGAGCTTTATATTCTCAGAAATTGTTTCTTAGCTGCTGACCTTCTTCGAAAGCCATCTGAGCATCTCTACAAGCTTCTAATGATACTTGTTTACGTGAATTTATCTGCTATCTCGGCCTGTTCTTAAAATTCCTCTTCCAGTTCCGTGTGTTTTTTCGAAACTCCTCTTAACAGGTTTGGATGCTCTTTGAACGTTTTGGTGAATTTCACGAGCTTCTTAAAAAGCTCTTTCAACTTCTCCTTAAAACATCTGCGCCTATCTACAAGCTTCTGGTGATATTTGGAAATTCTTTGCCTGTCTTTGGAAGCTAGATTGGCTGGGCATACGGCAACTTCATAAGCTGTCAAGAAGCTCGCTGAGCACACGCTTCCTGAGCTTCTCTTGTAAATCCTTGTAAAAGCTTCTTTAGAAGCTCTCTGAGCTTTTTCAAAAGTTATCGAAGTTTTTTTTTAAATTTCCTGATGGTCTCAGGAAGTTCCACGAGGATCTTTGCTAATACTAACTGTGCTTCTCTTGAAACTCCCTAAAGTTCTCTGAAAATTTGTTGAGCTACCATGGAAATTTCCAGTGTTTTTCTGTAAGCTCCCTTAGCTCCTGTGGAAGTTGCTTGAGTGTCTTTGAAAGCTTCTCTGAGATTCTGAGATTCTCTGAAGTACATTAAGCTCTTCTGGCAACCCTGTGTGCTTTAAGCTGCACTTTGTAAATCTCTTAATAAAATCCTGAGCTTTCGAAGCTAGTTTTGCTAGTCTAGACGCTCTTAAAAACCACATATGAAAGTTCTTTAGAAACTTTTCTGAATATTCTTAAAAAATTTCTTCTAGCTGCTTCGAGTGCTCCTTCGAAAGTCCTTTTGGCTTATCTGGAAACTCTTTGACCATTTTTGTAAATTTTATGCGCATCTGATGAGCTCCTTTAACTTTTTCAAAAACCATCTGAGCTTCTCTTTAAGCTTCTAATGATTCTTTGGAAACTCCTTGGGTGTTTTTGTTAGCTTCTATGATAATTTCATGAGCGCTCAAGAAGTTTCCTGAGCTTCTGAGGTAATTCCCTTAGCTTCTTTGGAATCTCTGAGTTTCTTACAAAGGTCTATTCAAAGGTTCTCTAGAAGCTTCCTGAGGCTCTTGTCAAATACTCTTTGTGCATCTCCTAAAGCTCCGTGAAGGTTTGTGAATTTCTTGAGCTTCTCTGGAAATTACTTCAGATGCTTCGTTAACTCCCCGATCTTCTCTGAAATTTGCTCAAGCATCTTTGGGAGCACTTCAAGCTTTTCTGGAATCTCTCTGAATTTTTCTGAAGTACCCTGACTTTTTCTGGAAAATCTGTAATTTTTTAGATGTATTTATCTGTATTTCTGGAAATATTCTAGAGCTTCACTGCAAACTTTACTTGTTTGTATATAAGATTCAAAGGCATCTCTGAAATTTCTTCAAAAGCGTTTCTGGAATTTCTTAAATTCCTCTTTCGGCTGATTGCTCTTCTCTGGCAGCTCTTTTAGATTATTTAAATGCTCCCTGAGCTCTAAATTTCCTGAGATTTGTTGGAGCTGCTTGAACTTTTTCGAAAGTTACTGAGCTTCTCTACAACTTCTAATGCTGCCTCTCTTAAAACTTTCTGATGTTTCAGAGTACTTACTGAGCTCTCATGAAACTCGGTGAATATTTTCGGTAGTCTTGGGATCTCCCTGAGCTTCTTCTTAGGTTTTCTGTAAATTCTCTGGCCGCTTCCTGAGACTCTTTGGAAACTCTCTTAGCTTCTGTGGATGCGTCGTGTGCATCTCTGAAACTGCTCCCTGAGCTTCACTGGAAGTTCACTAAAGTAGACAGGATAATTCCTGAGCTTCTTTGGAGATTTCCTGAACTACTCTGGATGCTCCCTAAGTTTCTTTGGATGTTCTTTGAAGCCTCTTTAGAAGTGCTTCTCCAGAATCTCTGAGCATCTTTGAAAGTGCCCTGAGCACTTCTATGCCTGTGAAAATATGTCAAGGCTTCTCTGAAACCTCATTTTGCTAGTCTAGATGCTTGCTGAGCTTATATGGAAGCTCTAAAAATGCATATCTATATGTATTTTAAACGATTCTTCGAAAGCTTGTTAATTTTCACTTCCAACTTGTGCTTCTTTGAAAACTGGTTAAGCTTATTTGGAAGCTCTATGACCTTCTTTGGAAGCTCTCTGAGCTTCCCTCGAAGCTTTTAGAGTTTTCTTGGAAACTCTTTAAGCTTTTCTAAAAGTTCCCTGAGATCATGCGAAAGCTCTCCATGCTGCTTTTTTTAACCGTGCGTTTCGCAGTTTCTCCTCCGTAACTGATCAAAATTAGTGTAATTGCACAGAGAACTACATAGATGGAGCTTGGGAGTAGTTTCCATCTTCAATATACAAGTTCACTAATTCATTAATAGGTCAGTACCGGCGCCGGCCAGGGGGAGACCGTGTTGTCCTCTGGGTCTTCACAATTGCCAAGGGAAGGATAGTTTTGTGTTAGTGAGGAAGGCTGTTTTTTGATCATGGAATCACTGTGGTAAGTGACGTGACCCATGAAAGTGCAGTAGACTGATTTTTATTTTAAATCTAGTGGGAGTAGAAAGAGGCAAGTGACAAATGGCACGGCAAGAGGCGGGCTTGGGATTGAAAGTCCGATCTTTTGCTCAGTAAGCATATCGGAAGACCATTAAGCTACCCAGGCCCGTCTATATGAAAGCTCTCCATGCTGCTCTTGAAATACTCCCTGAGCTTCTCTTGAAGCTACCCGAGCTTGTCTGAACGCTCCCTGGAGTTCTCTTAAAGCTCCTCTCTAGATGATCTCTATGCTTTTTTGAAGTTCCTTGTGCATCTCTGAATATACCCGCTGAGCATCTGTGAAGTTTCTGAGTGTCTGAAAATTCTGAACTTCTGCCTTAACATCTCTATAATTTTTGAATACATTTCTCTGGGGAATCTTTAATTTTCTTTCAGCTCCTTGTGGGCATTCAACCCTTCAGCATATTTGGAAATTCTATACCTTCTTTAGAAGCCATTTGAAGTTCTCTGAGATTCTTTGGAAGCTACTCATCAAATTCCCCTGAGATTTGTGAACTTCAAGCTTTTGAGGATTTTTTAGTAGCTCCCTGGGATTCACTAGAAGCTCCTTGGAATATCCTGAAACGATTTGAGTTCTCGAGAAGCTTTCCTGGAAATTCGCTAGATATTCTTTGCCTGTTTGAAAAAAAATTGAGCTTTTGTTATAGCATCTAATGACTCGTTAGAAACTCGTTGGATTACTCTATGCTTCTTTTGCAAGTCTAGACAAGTCAAGTCTTCTATAGACATCCCAGTGCTACTCTGAAATGCTCTACTTTCGTCCGCGCAGATCATCAGAAGTGACTCGTTTCGCCCCTTTCTTACCTTTTTATTGTGAAAGCAGACTGAGAATTTGGTTATGAATTAATCCATTTGTCAATGCATTTGGGTTGACATGCCATATCTAGTGAATCCATCCTGTTGACAAAATGTATAGATTCGTTAAAAATCCCATTCAAATTTCAAAACATTTGAGAAACCATTAAACCTTTATCAATTTTGACCATTTTCCATATATTTAGCTAATGATTGTGATTGAAGGTAACTCTATTCTTCATGAAGCACCCTATTGCACTTCCGTGACCGCGACACCTAATTCGATATTCAAGCAAAAGCACATCGCCCGAGTACCTTCGGAAAAATTAGCAATTCCGAAAAGATGCAAATCTTTATGCTCCCTTTTCTTTGAAACAATTTCAATCACAACCTACACACTACCACAATTTACCTACCGTGGCTTGCATGTTGACAACAACGCAACCGAAGACTTTGTTTACAAACGAGCAAAAGCGGTTTGAATGCAGCCATTGCCATAGCAGCAGCAACAGCAACAAACAGCACCGTGCGAAAGGTGGTGCGTGTCTTTCCTCTTTCTCCATCGATCGCACGTTGCCTGATTAGCATTATTAGCATGAGGTTTGATTCCCGCATTTTGGCGTGTGGTGTACGATTTTTGTTTACATTGTCGGTCGCGAACGCGCGCACGATATGAGGTAAACACAAACCATCCAATGCCATATCCAACCCAAGTGAGATGGGTGAGAACGACGGGTGAGTGGGTGAGTTGGTGATTGAAATCAACTGTGGCAACAGTGAACTGTTGTGTGTGAGTTTCTGTGATTGAGAATTCTTTTTCTGTTCAAGATTCTCTCGCTCTCTCTTTTTTTCTCTATTGTTGTTACCTTTTACCTTGCACTTGAACGTATCGTAATCGTGTGTAGATGTGAACGGTTGTACAATTTTACTACTCTACTCTAGTAACGGCTATTAAATTAATGCTACAGCTGAGCGTTGTACAATGTGTGTGAGAGTTGATAGAGAGGGAAAACTTAACAACCGCAGAGAAGTTTTAATAATACAATAGGGTAACTGCCCCCATATTAATCTCATTGTTCATTTATTGATCCTACGATGAATCAAACAATTGGGCAGTTGAAGGATCGGTTTCGTTTTCTAATAATGTCTGCTTACGTTAAATAACTACAACAAACATTACTAACTAATCCTGTCACGTGTATATCGTTTTATTACAAGTAGGATGAATTGCAAAGTGATGAGATTAATATAGGTACATCTTCCCTACATTCATTCAGAAAAGTATCACACACTTCTTCAGATGTTCATTTTCTTAGTATCAAATTGCGTAGAAAGAAACAAAATCGAAACAAATTCATTAAAAAATATAAACAGATTTGCTATTTTTTTTTTTCCAAGGAAAAGTTTGTCAGATCATGAACTTTATAAATTTGGTTAGGTTATTCTCATTCCAGTTGAAAACCGCAGGGTTGTTACGGCAGCGCGGATTTCGCGAATTTCGCGGATTTCGCGATTTTCGCGGATTTGGCGCGGATTTGTTCATAAAATTCGTTCTGGCGCGGATTTGGCGCGGATTCGTTCAACACCATATTGATATACCCACACAGAAACAAAAGCGTTCACGAAAATGAAAACGGACCGTGAACTAGTTCACGTTTTCAGGATGTTTACCTAAAAACGTGATTTAGTTCATGATTACGTGATTCAGTTCACGGTGTATTTTTGCTCTTGCTATTGAATCGGCGGATTTACTTTCTGCTGAAAATACGAAGTTTAATACCTAAGAATTCTAAATGAACTCAGGGACTTAAATTCTAAACTATTAAAAATCTAAGACAGCATTTTATTATTTGTTTGCTAGTAGATATGTATTATAACCTTCATTTTTTTTCAGGGCTGCTATCAAACAGTTTGGATATGTTGTTTCTGATTTGGCAAAGTATCTGTACTATTACTTTGTCGTTCCGTCGAAGTGGGAAGAATTCAAAGAAAGCTGCATCACCAAGCCTAAACGTTTTCAAAAGCATGTTGAAACCCGGTGGGCAACTCTCGGACCAGCTGTCGAAGTGGTTCTTTCAAACTACAACCACTTTCTTTGAAAAAGAAATCGCAAGGTCTGGCAAAACGGAGCTTTTATGAAGAAGAAAGTTTGAAAATTTTACTGCTGCCAGATATCAAAGAGCAGGTTCTTTTTGTGATTGAATCAGCGGGAGAAACGGAAAAGTTGCTTAAGTATCTCGAAACGAATGAGTTTATTCTTTTCGATATTTATGATAGGATTCTCGCATTTTTGGTCACTATGATGTCAAGAGTTTACGATCCAAAACAGATAACGGAAGCCATCAACAACAAAATGCTAATAGAAGTACATTTTCTTAAGGATACGGATGTAATTATTTTCAAATCCATTCTTGACGCTGCAGGAAATCAACTTAAAACATCTCATTTCAATAAGCATTTTTCAGACCACACCAAGGCTTTCGTCTCGTATTTGTTTTCCAAAGACGTTCCGAATGAATTTGTTAGACTAGTCAGCAACTTCAAGGTTGGAAGGATCATAAATAAGGATTCCATCAAAGAAACCGTCCACTTAGTCGATGTTATTGATTTTAAATTAGACAAATCTAAAATTCACGAAGAACTAGTACTTGCAAGTGTCAAGTTGTCAACTAAAACGGTTGAATCAGAAACAGATTTGGAAGTACTTGATTTTTTATTCCAGGACGATAGTTTCTCTGAAATGAGAACATTGCTCAACATTGTAACTTGCGTATCTCATTCTAATGCAGAGGTCGAAAGAAAATTTTCACTATCTAAGCATGTGTTACCGGAAAACCGAACTAGGCTCAGTGAACAGCAGTTCAATAATCGTAAAAATATTTTGAGTGGCATGCATTTTTTTGAGAATGATATAACCAGATTTGTTGTTTCAAAGGACTTGATTTTGAAGGCGAAATTTGCGAGGCAATCTTACGAATCCAAACAGAAACAAAAAAAAAGATTTTTGAATTCGTGGAGGCACAAAAAAATAAGGAAAAATCAAAGAAGGAAGCAAGGCACCAGATCAAAAAGCAAGAAGAAGTTGTAGGAATGAAAAGGAAGGCTAAAGAAGATATTTTTAATTTGATGGAAAAGGAAATCAGAGCTATGACATCCAATAATCCAGAAACATCATTCCTGAAAGTTCTTTTGAAACAAAAAGATAACATCCAGCAGGAGGAACAATCAGAAAGGGAAAAATTAGCTCATATGAAGGCTATTGAGAACAATTAAATGTTATGACGTATATGTTAAATAAATACGTACCTATCTTGATACACCATTGACAAAATATGGATCATTCTCTTTGACATACTTTACATATCGGTTGTGTTCGAGTGCTTTCATCACTCACTCAAACGTCCTGTGCTCCTTCAGGGGTGGACTTGGCCAGCGTGGATCACATCTTGGGTCATTGGTTGTTTTTGTCTGGACATTTTTATTAAGTTGGATATCGGTCAATTTATTTGACTTAGCTCATCGTGACTTATGTTTCCCTCTTTACAGGTTTTATTTCACACTGAAGTTTTCAATTACATTCCTGTTTTGAACAATGCATCTAATTGGCTCAGAAACGCAGACAATCTTATTGTGGGGAACGGTTTTAGCTCCACCGAGACCCTATTCCAAGCGCTGGGTTTTTCTGAAGGAAATTAATCAAAAATCTACTTTTATTATTTGTAGCATACTGCCAAAAATGAGTGATGCATGTTATTGTTTACCCCTTGTTTGAAATAGGTTCGCCTACTGATGAAGCCGTTCCCCATCCTATATATTTGATGCTTGATAAGTTATAAAACATTCGTGTGTGGATTGGATTTGAAGGCGCAGATTTGATTTTGAGCTCGCGCGGATTTGGCGTGGATTTGATTTTGAACTCGCGCGGATTTTGCGCGGATTTATTTTCAGACTTCTCGTAACAACCCTGAAACCGGAATAAGTCACACCCGACAATGGTTTTCTTCTCCTGTTCTATACGTTAAACAATCGTCGGGCATAGTGCGCTGTATAGCACGCTGTATGCACCTTGTCATGCAATCTTGCGCTTTTCAGTACCTCTTGGTACAAGTATCTTTGTTTTTGTTTTGATTCGCTATGTTATTTTGACAGAATATTTGGTGAATTGGTGTGAGTTACGGTCTTAGGGGCGAATCATTAAGCTTGGGACCGGTGTGCTAGTACTTCCTGAGCAAAAAAAAATTCGTTTTCTTCATGACTATCCACTCGTGGGTAGAACTGCAGGTCGTCAGCGAACATAACCTTCGGGGATTTAATCGATCCAGAAAGATCGTTTACAAACAGCACAAAGAGAAGTGGGCCCAAATGACTGCCTTGAGGAACGCCAGAAGTAATATCAAATGATACCGAGTTTGTTCCAACAATGCGCACGTAGGCTCTCCGCCCGGTTAGGTAGGAAAGTATCCAGTGAATTAACCAGGTGGGCAGGTCCATTTTATTCAATTTATCAACCGCCAGAAAATGCGGGACTCTATCGAACGCTTTGGTGAAGTAGATATATATGGCATCAATTTGTTGTCGTTTTTCCAGCGCGTTGACCAACGAAGAAACATCCCAACAAACATCAGTGTCTAATAATCGCTTGTTCAAAAAAATGTGGAGAAGCTATTCAGCTTTCTAGTAGGAAAAGCTGAACAATTACTCCAAATTTGTTTGAACAAACAGTTATTCAGCATTGATGTTTGTTGGGATATGTCATCAGATTGCTTTTAGTCGAGCGTTTTTCCACAAATCCATGCTGAAATTTGGAGATAATGTGATGCACGTGATGATAAAGTGAATCATACATAAGGCTTTCAAAAACTTTCGGCAAGCAACTCAAAATTGAGATGCCACGGTAATTATCTATGTTGTGTTTACTGCCCGTTTTATGTATGGGAGAAATCGCAGCTATTTTCCAAGCACTATGAGTGAGTAGGCACAGTTTTTTTTATAAGAAGCGGAGAAGGGTGATCTGGACCAGCTCCTTTGGAAGCATCTATTCCTTGTAGCTTACTGAGCACATCCCCCGAAGCGCCAAATTCAGATCATACCGAGGCAAACTGTCCAAGTACGCTTCAGATGAAGGCGATCGGTTATTATTTAGCACCCTTTGAAAGAATGACGAGAACAAGTTTGCTGATTCGAGTGGAGTATCGGCTGTAGTATCGTTGTACAAAATATGATGAGGAATTCCATTAGTCTGCTTATGACTTCTCACGAACGACCAAAACGATTTTGGATCTTGCTTGATGCTGTCCTCCGTACGGTGAATGTAGCAGCTGAAGCAACGTGCATTCAACGAACTGTAATTGCTCTGTTCTTTACTCAGTTCTTTGCCATTCCAAAGCATCCAATCGTTTAGTGCGTAGCAAGTACAACGAAACGACTATGTACCAGGGGAGTACAACGAATTTCCCACCCGAAACGAATTTCTACGGTTTCGGGAATCGAATCCTTGACCTTCGGACCAGCAACGCTGTGGAATCCCTCAATACAGAATAGGATTTCGTTGATTTCAAAAGATATAACGTTCCCAGCTTCGTTTTACGGTTTTCGAGATTTCCTGTAATATTTGAAGCGATAGCTTTTCGGAACACCATTTGTGCAAAATTACTCAGAGTGGTGATTTGTTAATATCAGCCCTGTTTTGGAATCTCTATCTATTTCTACAGCTATCAGAAATGGTGTAAAATAGAGTATTTTATTTACACAATGAGGTATGTCTTTTTTTTGTTTCTACATTAAACTGATAACAATCAAGTATCAATTTAAAGAGCGGTCTTATCTGCACGAGCATGTTCAGTCAATGACAAATATTTTCAACCAAATGTATCTTGACAGTGATTTTGACATAGATTTTGACATTTTGTTAGGGAGTATTCAAGGTTGGTGTAGACCACTTTGTGAGGTATGACTGTAGTAGGTTAAAAAATGAATAAAATAAAATAAACTGACGGATATGTATGGGATGAAGTACGTGTGAGCAATTTGATTGACATTTAGTCGGTACTTGCAACTTTATACTATACATGCATTTATTTATTATTTAGTAAAATAGTAAAATCTGCAATTAGTCAGATATTTGATGAAAAATATGTTGAAGGCTTGATTTATTAAAATCTTTTTTCTCTCTTTTCAGGTAAGTTTCCAACAATCTATGATGAACATCAGAATAAAGGTAGTAGAACTGTCAAGTTATCTATTATGTAAGTTACGCAACTTAGGGTTAAGTTGACGTTTTTAAAAATAAAGTGAATTCGGATAAAGAGAACTGTTGGGTTCTATGGTTTTACTCGAACTGATTTATTCGTTCAACGCTAAACACTTGCTACGCTGTCCGGTTTATTGAATTGTTTGGTTTAGATAATCAGAAGACAGAACATCGTATTCCATACGATTGTTGGTAATCAGATATCTGTTGTGTTGTTGAAACTGCATGTTGGCGGCTGGCCGGGTCGATTGGTG
>JAHHFK020000969.1:0-189876 GCA_024533555.2 Aedes koreicus | reverse complement strand
CTGCTGATCTTTAGATCACACACATAAAGAGTGAAATAAATATACGAATTGTGTGCCTATCTTCGCTTGCTTTGTTTATTTTAGTATCAGCCACCGATGCAGGTTGTACAATTTCTCAAAAATAACACAGAAAACAAATTGATTAATTTTCACCGTGACCCCAGGACATGGGAATCTGGAGATTTGTACTTTGATAAAACTAACCTCTTGGGCGGCAGCGGAACATCCAATCAAAAAATGAAAAATTAACTAAGTGAGCCTTAGTCTCAAGGAAAATTTGATTGTTGATACCAATATGACAGCTGATACTCTAATGCAGCTTGGAAGCTTGTCAATTAATAATTTATTATTCGTTGCTTGTTGAATATTTTAATTTCTATCGATTTAAAAAAAATTTACCCCTATTATGCTTGATTCCAGAAGATGACGCGTTTCCGATAATGTATCTGCTATTATACAAATTTTACAAAAGTAGAGAATTCTTGGCAAACCATACCATAATAAAATAAATTACGATAGCTACCTGTATGAGTTAGCTCCAACAATATATCACTAGAAGAAGTAACGCTGCTACACATCAACAATTGGACCGTGCCCAGCTCGTAAATAGGGCGCGTGTCGCTTTGACACGTTGATAAATGTTGATAGTCATATCGAAACCAGTACCAACAATAAACTCGCACTCGTCTCATACATCTACCGCTGCCACCACCAAGAGGGCCGAAACCTTCCCTCTGGAAAATGTCTGTAAATTACTTCTCCGCTAATGATCCAACCCTCTGCCTCCGTAATGTGAGAAACTTTTAAACTTCCGCAAGTCGAGAGGACATAAATCAAAACATTCGCGATATAGTTTCAAGTTGTTGAATTCAAACTGCCAAACGGAAACCCTTTGGTATAGTTAAAAGGATATTTTACTTTTTGTGATGATCATCATCTCCTGTTACACATATCTAGAGTTACCCTTTTTTAAACCCGATAATTCTGGTCATGTCAGATTTGTTTGACAACACACATCCCGGAGCTATTGTCTATTCAAGTGGATGTTTATGAAGAGTCTGAATGTGTCATCGCATCGCTTCATCTTGTGTGGAAAATTTATCGAATATCAGCTCACGAACGAAGAGTATGTCGAAGAAGGGACATTAAAGTGAAATGCTTCAAAATCCGATGTCATTAATCGAATTAAGAACCCCAAATTTCATTAATAAAGTATCAAACAAAAGCAAGCTAAAATTTAAATTGTGCTGCCTTGTAGCAAGTTCATTGCAAGAATAGCAGGTGAATCGTTTCAAAGATTGATGAGATTGATTCTTTCGAGAACGTGACTGGAAAATTCAAAACAAGCCTCCATATAATTATTTTATGAAATAAACATTTCTTGTCTCAATGTTAAAACGGATGGCATTGTTTTCAAAGTGTCGTCATCATCAGTGTCATAATACCAAAAGAGTGTTATCGTTAAATTGCACATGTGTTGCGGTGGAAAATAGTGAATCATTTTCGTGAAACATATTTTGAATTAGAACGAAAATCAAAAACTGCTTTTGATATTTTTAGATATGATGACGATAGCTTACACTTGAATGAGTCCGGATTATTGTATTTTAAAAATATTTTCCTTTTAGTTTATAACTTAAACCTACGACTACCACAAATCGATTCGTTTTTTTTTCTTCAAAATGTCGTTTATACCGCAGGGGTGCAGACAACCGATTTAGCCTGGAAAACAAAACTAATGCCTACCAGTGCATATTATGGGTACATTTACTAATGACAACAGCGCTCCACAAATGTGAAAACCCGGTCATTAGTCATTATCTCGTGAATTATTCATTTTAGATTAATGATATTTTAGGCTTGGTTCCAATTCGTTAATTAAAATTACTTGTTATTGAAATTTGGCAAATGAAATGTTTCCAAATAACCATGCTACTTTAGCTGAATTTTTCAGGCAATCGAACAATCAGTTTATTTAGAAAATCGGCCGATCGAAAACAGAGGAACCATCGAATATTTTATTTATTCTCAAAACATCAAGCTAAAGTAAAAAAATTACCAAATCAAATTCAACATTAGGGAATGTTTCAGAACATGAATGGGTTTTTTCATTGACATTAATAGGTTAAAATGGCTAATTCCCTATGAGGGTTATCTAAAACGTATGTTTTCCAAAACTTCTTAAGCAGGAACATATTTTCAGCTAAAGTTTAAAAATACAATAATAGAAATTTACACCGTTTTAAACTCGAGGTTGTAGAGACTGGACATTAAACATAGAGCGAATAACAACGGACACCTTAACCTAACACAAAGTGGACCAGATTGGACAGGCTTTACTTATCTTCCAAAGGAAGACGTTATCAGAGATTTTTCGTCTCAGAAAATCCCAACGGCGCCGACTGGAATTAATACCTGACCAACTTGGGTGAGAGGCAACCACACTTACCACTACACCACTGGCAACGAAGATAAAGTGGATGCTGCTCACATTGCAGGTGAACGAAATGGGTTGATATGCCAGGGATATTCAATAGCATCACATTCATACTACCTGAACATACGATCAACTCTTACGAAACAGAAAATATGTACTTTAACCGCTTGATTACTACTGTTCTCCCCTAATTTCCTGTCCTACCAACAATTCATTTTTTTGATAACTGAAATATACTCTACACTCTACTGCTCACTGAAATATACTCATATCAATAAAAAAATAAATTGAGCTAATATACTATTTAAGTAGATTGCTATAAAGCTTCAAGCATCTGACTGTGATTAAAGGACAAGATATATGTTTGTGAAGACTAATTTGATTCAACCATATTTTTAAGAATACATCCAATCGAGCTACGGCAAATTGCTATCGCTGAAATTAAATCCACCAGGAACTTTACCTTCTTGATAGCGAAACTAGACTTCCAAAAATAGTTTGTTGCTGCTCAATTGAACGTTCTTATTCATATGTGTATTAAAATTGAATAAAAGTATATTCAATGATTCTCTTGATTTTTCTGACTATACAAGGACTTTAAAAGTTTTGAAATATTTTATATTTTTGTTTTCTGGATCCAACCTACTGAATTGTCGTATTTTATTGTTCATAGTATTTACTCTCCTACATAATTATGTATGTAAATATATAAATATTGTATGCAAATATTTTGCAATACGAGACCATCAGGGCACCCGATTGAAGCGGACTGGATGAAGAATGTGCGAATGCCAACTTACCGTAGTTAACAGTTTGTGGATAGAGGGCGGGCTGTTCTCCCTGCCCATTGGGGCAACATTATTCGCCGTTTTGTCCAGTTTTTCAATCTGGTTGTTGGAAGAAGATTATTTATATCCCCGTGGAGAATAATAAGTGATATTGCCTAGCAAACCACCCAACCCGTTTTTGGCCCTTCCATTAAAGGACATGATGAGGACAATCAGTGGAAACATTATTAAGTGAAACAGAGAGGAGAGTCCGTTGCTGTCGGTCTTAGTTTCCATGCTACAATTTGTGGTAGTCCATGTCATCATTTCATCATAATCTAGTTATAGAAATATTCCACTTCGATTAAGAACAGTATTGAAGCTCTCAAATCCAATATTTTATTTTATTTTCAAAAGATGTATATTTTAAGGCTTCAATGCAGTACAAGAATGTTGTAATCGGACAATAGGTTATACTCAATCCTCAGCAACTCGCCATGAAGCAAGTAGTAACAATATCGCGAATAAGAATTTCTAGAATTGTTGTTCCGAAGTGATCATGTTTAATGGAATATAGATTTATTGATAAAGGCTAGTTTTAGCTTTCCCGACTTTGTCCAAAATGAGGAATAATCTTTTGTTCTGAGGATAAATATCAATGATTTAGTCGTAGTAATGGTGCTAGTGAAAATAATTTGTTATATAATTATAACATACGGAGCTCCATTAGTTTCACCAAGAACGTTCAGTTTCTATTGAAATTTTAATTGCTCATTGCTAAAAACAAACCTATCAAAACTACCCTTTATCAATACCTTAGCTGCAATTTGTATGACTGTTTCAGAAATTATTAGGTGCGCAACTAAGTTCCCGCTGTTTAGCAATAGATGGCGCCAGTAGTAAGTGCTGGTCGAATGTTGTACATCTCAAGCGTCATAAACCAAGCTCAGACATGTGGTAAACAAACCGCTTTGCCAAATCAGTGATTTTGGTTTAGTGTTATATATTTTGGTTGTTTGAAGATGTCTGATTTCGTGCCAAATAATCGTCATTTGCGGGAAGTGTTGATTTTCTTCTTTCATTCGAAGAAAACGGCGGCTGAAGCACATCTAGAGCTCCAAAAAGTTTACGGTGATGCTGCTCTGAGTGAAACAACGTGTCGTGATTGGTTTCGTCGCTTCAAAAACGGTGATTTCAGTGTTGATGATCGTCCGCGTGAAAGAAGGCCAAAAAACTTCGAAGACTCTGAATTGGAGGCATTGCTCGATGAGGATCCGTGTCAAACGCAAGAAGAGCTTGGTTCAGGATTAGGAGTTTCCCGCCAAGCCGTTTCTAAGCGATTGCATGCGTTGGGAATGATTCAAAAGCAAGGAACTTGGGTTCCTTACGATTTGAAGCCAAGAGATGTTGAGCGTCGTTTTTTCGTCTGTGAACAACTGCTCCCAGCGGCAAAAAAGGAAGAGTTTTCTACATCGCATTGTGACGGGTGACGAAAAATGGATTCATTACAGTAACCCAAAACGGAAACATTCATGGGGACTGCCCGGGCATGCTTCAACATCGTCGCCTAGGCCGAATATTCACGCTGCGAAGGTTATGCTGTGTATTTGGTGGGACCAAGTTGGTGTTATTTATTATGAGCTGTTGAAACCAAACGAAACCATTACCGGGGAACGGTATCGAACTCAATTGATGCGATTGAGCCGAGCACTGCACGAAAAACGGCCACAATACGAGCACAGACACGAAAAAGTGATTCTTCAGCATGACAACGCTCGACCTCACGTTGCGAAACCCGTGAAAACCTACTTGGAAACGCTCAAATGGGAAGTCCTACCCCACCCGCCATATTCTCCTGATATTGCACTCGTCCGATTATTACTTGTTCCGTTCGATGGCACATGGTCTCACTGGTCAGCAATTCCACTCATATGATGACATCTCAAAATGGCTTGATTCTTGGATAGCATCAAAAGACGAACAGTTCTATCGAAATGGTATTCACGTTCTACCAGAAAGATGGGAAAAGTTGTAGCTAGTGATGGGCAATACTTTTGAATAATTAAAAAATGTGGATGTCATCCGCTGGTTTTATGAATTTCCGTAGATTTGTTGGTCAAATCCCAGAAATTCTAGGCTGCACTCTCTTTCTTAACTTGGCAGATTCTTCGTGTCTTTCGGCACGAAACACATTTTGGCTTTTGTACCATCCTAGTGTGTCCTTGGCGTAATGACATGATCCCAAAATCAGGCCAAAACACAATCGTGCCAAAATATGAACTCAGAATTTTGGGTCTCTTCAACATGGTCGGTATGCCTTGAGTCCAAGTCGCTCTTTCGCACGCATCACGTTAGATGTCGAGGTCCCTATCTTTTTCGGCCACATCTCCAACGGAAGCCGATGGCTTTTGCCATAGGCATCCCTGATCTTCTTGTCAATAGCAGGACTCACAGGACCGGATTTCCGACCACTCCTTGCAGCATCTTCTGGTTGGTAAATGACTGAACAATGCGTACCATAGGTATTTCGCGTACCTGCCGGTATAAAATAGATCCTACTGCGATCCCTAGCCTTTTGTTCAGTAACCCCTGCCCCTACTTCCCCCTGGTGCCAACAAAGGTATGAGTAACCATAGGAAAGATCAGGTAACCAACCCCGATGGGACCTTGGTCATATGCTGACAGGAAAGGGAGGCTGCCCTCTTCGAAGGGTACAGTCTATCTGCGCGTCTGTTTTTCATGTCAGGGACGGCTCAAAACAGAGTCTGTTCTCCATGTTAGGAACGGCTGATTATCGTCCTCGTGGGACCAGCGTGGGACTCTTAACATGGTCTTGTGGCGATACAAGCGGTTGAGGAGGGCCCAACAAGCCACCCTTATAAATTAAAAGTTGCAAATAAACTCGGAACATGGAACTGCGCTCTGCTTCCCTGAAGCAGATAGGGATAACTATTGACGAACTTTAATCTCGTAACTTCGAAGTCGTAGCACTGCAGGAAGTTTGCTGACAGGACAGAAGGTGAGAAAAGGCATCGAGCGGCTACTTTTTACCAGAGCTGTGGTACCACAAACGAGTTGGCACCGGCTTTGTAGTTGGGCAAATGCATCAACGCGTGACGATGGTTTCCGATCAACGCCAGAATGTGCAAGCTGAGATCAAGTGGCCGATTCTTCAGCTACAGCATCATCAACGTTCACTGCCCACACGAAGGGAGATCCGATGACAAAAGAAGCGTTCTACGCGCAGCTAGAGCAGGTGTATGATGGCTGCCTGCAGCGGGACGTAAAAGGCGACATTGGTGACATGAACGCTCAGGTAGGACGGGAGGCAATGCACAGACCGGTAATAGGGCCTAACAGCCTTACCGTATCGAACGATAATGGTCAACGATGCGTGAACTTTGCGGCCTCCCGTGGTTTAGTAGTCCGAAGTACCTCCCAAGTAACACCACTTGTCATATTCATATTATTAATACACGTTTTAAACCAAGCTCATGTTTTTTTCTAAGATCAATAACTTGTTCTTTTACATATAACCGAAGAAGCGCAATAAATTATGGCATTTTTGAACATCTTTTAGATTATACCAGATGTTTTGTAGAACATCCATAAGACAATCGTATGTTCTAAGGATGCTTCCAACAGCATGCTTATAACATATTATTATGTTTTATCAAAGCAAGCACAGTATGAACGAGTAAAAAAATATAAACAAGATTTTTTAATGGCGAAACGATATCGCTAATCGTATTTACCGTTGAAGATAATTGCGCCGCTTTTACAAATAAGAGAATTAAAAGTGCTTTACGCATGGAAGTTGTATCAAAATTGTAATGCGGCTCAAGGTTAGCAGTGCAACTTTCCGTTTTACCTTCATTGGCGGAACTAGACAATTAGTCTGGAGGGGGCCTGGAGGGGGCCTGCCCGCAGGATTTTTTTTCGTTCATAGGAATATAGAAAAAAGCGATGAATGTAGCGTAATTGTTGGGGACAGGTTATTTTTATTGATGAATCAGAGCAGGTTTAATCGAATAATTAGGTCTAATCTGCGCCTCGGTTAGTCGAAATGCCTTAAGAGAATCGAGTGTGGTGAATATATACCTCGTATGATTCCGTGAGGATCTAATGGAGAATGGACTCACACGAGGTGACTGTCGTCACCTTGCTCGATTCTCTTAAGGCGTCTCAACTCATCCGAGGCGGAGAATAGACCTGAATCTATATAGAGTCAAGTTTAAACTAAAAAATCTTAAAACTACAAAGAACAATATTGAGTCAATGAACATTTTAAAATTATATCAAAATTGTAGCCCTCGGTTTAGATTACGCCTTTTAAATATCTGCTGAATGGTGTCGGTTGGTACTGATTCCTCCACAACTCCGTTCTCAATGCTTAAAATTGCCATGCCTAGACAACCAGAAGTCGTATAACAGTGTTCAGATAGTATCGTATATTGCTACATTTTAAGTCAAAATCGCATACAATTGTGTTCTTCATTATTACATTTCAGTTAAATCGTAAAGAGTGCAAATTTTTGGCTAATATACGAAGTCTCATTTATCAATCGTACTGCGTCAGAAACTAAATCGGATTTACATCGGTGGAATTTTAAAATCAAATTTGTTATTACAGATCAAATCGCACACGATGACACATCAACTCGTTATAGAAAACAATGGAATTTGCACGTATATGGCCTCTACTTATGCACGTATAAGCCATATTTTTGCATTCTATACGATTTGTTCGCTTACATATATGTTGGTATATCAAGAAAACAACTTTCAATATGCGTGCATTTTGGTTTTCTGGGTGGTACTTCTCAGCCATGTTTTTATACAACTCATGACTGAGAAGCTCCGCTCGCATCCAGCTGAGCTTATGGGAATGGAAATTAACACATGGAGCAACCTATATTGATTGGGTGTAATATCAACTTTCCAAAGATATATTTATAATTTTGAGGCGCAAAAAAATTCGAACGTCAGTCGCTTCGGCTTGCAGGTCTTGTTGTTTTATATTTAGAGTATCTGAATAAAAGTCATTAAACGTGCAGAGCTTCAAGTGTGCAGAATAATTAAGCACTTGCAGATATATTAGCCCATAAATCCATAACTGCCAAATTGGGACTATTGCCATCCTGCTACATTGTATGTAGACCGCCAGAGGATGAGTTTTTTCTGATGACAGTTTATACCCCGCGATGCCTACCAGACATTACGCACGCCCCATTGTAAGATTGAGCAATTAGGGCCAGCTCACCGAGACCATAGTTGTCTAAGAACTGCAATATCACCTGAGCGAAAGCTGCAACGTCGCGGGACACTGAGCAATCTATGAATCCGAGAAAGCGCTCTACGATGGTCAATCCTTTTGCATAACGTATTATAACAGATAGCTGCTGTTTCTTAAAACTCCTTACCTCGTCCACCATAAGTGCGAAAAAGTCACAAGAGCGTACTTCTGCTACAATTTCATCAATTGTACAATCAGCTGCAATGCACAGAATTTCATTTTGTATTTTTGGGCTGCAGTAGTTAGTGCTTTAGTTCAACTGGGCTAAGAATTGGACATCATACTTGGCGAACAGGTCAGTCAACTCTAAAAAATTTCCACGGTTTGTGGAATGTTCCTCTTCCCGGTGACCCCGAAGTGGTAAGCTTTGCCGTGCTAAACACAAAGTAATAGCTTATTAACGTATTCTTTATTCTGTTGCTTTTGCTCTTCGCTTACTATTAAAAGCATTTCGTGTATATTTCTAGATGACAACGATTGCATGTGAAGTAAATTATTTTTGAAGCATTCCTTATGCAATGCAGTATCGTCATGAGCTTTTAATTTCTCGCCTAGTTTTCTACAATTATTGAAACCTGTGCAAATAAACTTTTCATTATGTGTTGTATATATGTTGTCAATTTAATATCGGCCCTATGGTTTTCGTGATATTTTCAAATAAAGCGTTTTGATATGCAACTATAAGCTTAAAGTTGTGCCTTGCAGAAAGGTCTGAAAATACCTGGGTTATGGTGGTAGGGGTGCCAATATTTTTTTTTCAAATATGGCTATAAAAATGAACTATAAAAATGGAAAAACCTGGAACGTCGTGGAACTATGTTTTCTTGGAAAAATCCAAATCTCTGATGTATTAGGATATACCTACCTATCTTTTTATTTTTCATTTTTCATTTTGTTCATTTGTCGAGATAGTACGGAATTCTGTAAATCAATTCATAAAATTACAATTCAAACACCTCTAAACTTAGCAATTGAACTTCTCAAATTAAACTTACTGAATTTACCTTCAGTCGAAATATTACTGAATAAAAAAAACAGTAATTTCAAAATTCAGAGATTTTTATCAGTTTCCGCAATGTGGATAATTTGCAACCATTCGATGGAATAAGATTTAAGTTTCTTATTAAATAACTGTTTAAAAGTTCCGTGAGCGAATCATCAACCATTGTTGTTTTGAGTAGAATTGATGAATGAAAAATACAATGAAAATTTAAAAGTTACATCGAGCTAAATTTCTAAAGAGAATTCATAAATGTTGAAGGATAATTCTGAGGATTACTTTATCAAAAACCTACTGAGAACTCCACAGCAGTTCGAAAGAAACATCCATGGGTAGATTGAGGTTAAACTTAAAAATTTGATTGACATTGATAGTATTCCAGGGCATCGAAATTCCACGGAAATTTTAAGAATATTTTTGAAGGTATGGCAAAAAAATGAAAACAACTACAGTAAAGGCGAAAATAACAAATTAGAACTGTGTTGGCATCAAAGGCATCAGGTTTGCCATGTTAGAAGTTGGCACAAATTTAGTTTTTAAATAATTTAAAATTGAAAAGTTCTACAAGAATGGTTTTTTGGGCCAAATTATTCATTCTTATGAAGTTTGAAGAAGAAAATATATGTTTTTAAAGTGTTCAAAAATGGGAGATCAGATTTAATTTTGAAGACTGTGCTACTGTCAATAGTTTAGCTAGTTCCATCTTTTGAGTGCTGACATAGTGAATGTCAAAAATGACAATTTTGTATGAAAAACTGAAGACGTATTTATTAATTTCACGACCATTGTAAACTAGGAACTATTCCAGCCAAAAAGAGAACCTTTTGATTGAAAATCAAATCCTTTAAAGAAATCTTTAGAATAAATGTAAGACAACTGTTAGAAGAAATGCGAAGCGAATTTTGATAAAATTTCCAATGAAATATCGAGGAGCGTTTTAAAAAATAATCGGAAATCTGTCTCTACTAAGTGAATGCAGGTGGCAACACACTGTTTTACAAGCATTATATTTCGGGTATTAAACTTCGAATTTTATTGAAATGGTTTGATTCTTAGAAAATTAAAAATATTTTTTTCGGCGTGTCCTGCATTGCGGCATCACTATGTATTATATGATGTATGATATGTACTACCACCCATTTTAATACGGAGACTAAGTCCGACTCTCTCTGTTAGACTTGATCAAGCTTTATTAACCACTGATTATCCTAATCATGCCACTATATGAAGGGCCAAAAACGGGTTAAATGGATCGGTAGGCAACATCACGTAAAAGTTTCCACAGGGATATAAAGAATCTCCTTCCAACAACAAGATTGACCAAATAGTCATACGAGCGAGCTATTTATCATGAAGATGCCCCAGTGGGCACGGAGAAGAGCTCGCACTCTATTCACAATCTTTTAGCAATGGAGAGTTGGCATTCCCACACTCTCCTATTTCCATTAAATGTTTGTATAATAGTGTATATATTTATGTAAATGAAAATTATTACAAGCATACGTATCTACTATATATGACTTCATTCGGTTGATCCTGAAAAGCAAGAAATGTTGTAAAGCGTTAAAGTGTAGAGTTCGGTGGTTCTGCACTTGAGCAAGTTTTCGTTCATTTTCAGCGATAGCAGCAATTCACAAAAATCTTCATTTGAGTTATCCTGAAAAAGTTTGTTAAATCTATTGAAATTTAACAAAACTAACATTTATATATTTTAATTTAATGTTGCAATGACACTATTTGCTGCGTGATGCTGATTTTATAACAGCAATCCGCTATTATATTTTGCGGGCCTAATAGTTATTGCTCCTGAGTTAGGAAAACAGGGAAGATTTAATTAAAAGGCAGTTAAAGACAAATAGACATAAAAAAACAATAAATAAGATTGAAATCATCTATGAAGTAAAATCAATAAAACAATAATATCAAATATAATGATATTGTGAGTTATGATGAAGTTAAGACAAAGATTACTCTGTAAAATCAGACACTAGCCAAATGGTATACAGCGCTGCATGAATCCGATCAGCTCAGATTTGGTAAAATGCCCATTTGCAAACCGGAAATGAAAAATACATTCAGTAATAAGAGCAAAAGCCTACCACAGATTTCGTTGCAGCTTCTTAGATTCAAGGCACTAGATATTTCTTAATCATAAGAGTAGAAGAAAGGATCAAAATGGTAATTGGACACATGAGACATAATAATTAAAAGTATTTGTAATCTATTAGGTAAAAATTATAAAATTATTTTTATGTTATTATATAAATCACGAAAACACAAGTCATGATAAAATTGGTAATGATAATGATAGAGATGAATGGTTATGGTAATGAATCAACAATTTCATATAAGACAATATACATAGGAAAAGGATTTTATAATATAAACTGAAAATTACATGTGTGCCGACTGCCGTTTTGTTGCAACTGTATTCCAACATGCGTAAGGCAAGGATGATCCCAAAGCGCGCTTCAACTACACATCTAATGTGAAACGTAAAATTTTAAATGTGACAAGCCGGCCAGTTCAGCGCAAGGGATTTCAAATTAGAAATATATTAGGAAAAAATCCTGGGGGGGGGGGGGGGCTACAGAATTCTGGAGGGGGCCTGGCCCCCTAGGCACCCCCAGTAGTTACGCCAATGAGAACAGATAATAATATTGCGTCGATGGCTGAAACATCAGTTGAGCGAAAGGTGATTTTTCTCTTGATCTGTACGCTGAACCTAGCGTTGGAAAAAGTGCACTGTGTAGTGGATCACTGAGCGATTCCAGCGCAGATGATATACTAATTTTTACTTGCAACGAGTATAAATATTGTGTAGCCTACTGGAAACTGAAATGCAAGACTCGGGAGAATTCAACATTAACATAACATTTTACAATCGTAGTGCACATTAAAACTTACGTCAAAAGTACTGCGCTGTATTTCCACGGTGGTGCGCCATATAACGCACTACCTGAGACGTTAGGTTTTACTTGCACAACTGGCATAAAATCAAATATCATGAGTTATGCATTACGGTTTTCAACTGGCGACACATTGCACCATTTTATTTTATTCGTTTTACGCATAACGCATAGACCCTTTTGATAAGTTAGTCTCAGTAGGCTGCGAATCCAATGGAATGGTCAAAAAAAAATTGTCGTTGGTGGCTGAGATGAAGGAGTGTTCAATATATTGGATAGGTTTTTATTGAATTTCCGCTTGAAGGATCCGCTAGTTTTTCATTTCTTCCACCTGTGGGCGTCTATTGGGACAGTTTGTTTATTTTTCACATAATGTGCTTTCTCAAGAATATGTGCTCTTATTTAAAATCAAATGGATCTAAGAGAGTTTTATGGCAGCATTTCCAAGATACATTCATCTTACAGAAGAATGTCATAAAACTTTTACAAAACTTTTATCAGGTTTTATGCAAGTTGCGAAACGATGTCTTGAGAGGGGGATCAAGTATCTTATAAAACTACTGATAAGGTGAATTACACTTATAAATGATGTAGTTTTATGGAGGTTTCTTCAAGTGTTCTTTAATCACTCTTAAGAACTGTTAATGAATTAAAACCACCTTATCTTGGAAAATGCCCTGATAAAACCGGATGAACTCCATAATGCTTTGATAAAACTACCATAAAACATGAATAAAACCAATTTGCATTTGAATTGCTACTTGGGAGTCCTACAGTACGGGTAAAAACATTAGTATTGTATTTGATTTTAAAATGTTCGTTTTTTTCTTTTCTGCGTATTTTGTTGTGAAATTGAACCGAGTAATGTCAGTATGAATGAAAATACAAATACAATTTTTCTATTATGTTGTGCGTAGCTATATCTCAAAAGACTCCACCACAAATTAAGCGTAACAATTTATAAAAAATACTAAACAATCTACCAAACTGTTGCTTTATGTTACATTTGAATAAACCCCTTACATCTTACATTTAGGTAGAGTTTTTTTTATTCCAGTGTTTCAAATAAACATATTTTCAGCCGTCACTGTATCGGATTCACAATCTATTCTGAATAATTTCACTATTGCATGAGGATGTTAAAAACATGTTTAAAATTCATCTTGAATGCAACCTATCAACATATTTAAAAACATCTAGCATACACGCTATTTCCAAACAATCCAAAATGAAGTACGTTTGACTCAAATCAGTCAAAAGTATGGATACTCAAAAGTGAGTAAAGATAGTTCGTAGTGGTAAGATGACAAACAGTCACCGATGTTTTCAAGAAGTTAAATTTAATTTGATCGAAAAAAATTAGAACAAAAATGTGTTCGCTGTTCTGGTACCACGTTTGAACCGAATGTGTGTGGAAGAACATTCTCAAAACTTTTTCAAGACCAGACATGTTTGGTATTTAATCCTCACGACTTTTTTACAACAAACTTCTTATATTATTTTCAAATAAGATGTTTCTGGTGTTACTTGGGCTTCTTCCCCCGTAAAGACATCCACAAAGCCACTTGGAGATCACCTGACCAACGAACAGAGAATCAAATCGACCATGTTCTAATCGACGGGAAATTCTTCTCCGATATCATCAACGTTCGCACTTACCGCAGCGCGAATATAGACTCGAACCACTACCTAGTTGCAGTATGTATGCGCTCAAAACTCTCGACGGTGTACAACACGCGTCGATTTCGGACGCCACGACCTAACATTGAGCTACTACGGGAAACCGAAGTTGCCCAGGAATACGCGCAACAGCTAGAAGCAGCCCTACCAACGGAAGAGCAGCTTGGCGCAGCTACTCTTGAGGATGGCTGGAGAAATATTCGAACCGCCATTGGTAGCACTGCATTAGTGACACTAGGTACTTCTGCACTGAATCGAAAATATGACTGGTTTGATGGCGAATGCAAGCAGTTAGTAGAGGAGAAGAATGCAGCACGGGCGAGAATGCTGCAACACCGTACGAGAGCGAATGTGGATCGGTATAGACAGGCACGGAACAGACAAAATTCTATTCTTCGAAGGAAAAAGCGCCAAAGGGAAGATCGAGACCGCGAAGAAATGGAAGCACTGTACCGTGCTAACGACACACGCAAATTCTACGAGAAGTTAAACAGCTCGCGCAAAGGCTACGTACCACAAGCTGATATTTGCAGAGACCTGGATGGCAACCTTCTCACAGGAGAGTGTGAGGTGATTGAAAGGTGGAAGCAGTACTTCGACGAGCACCTGAACGGTGCCGACCAACTCGGACTCCCAAGCGAGCTATTAAAATACGGTGGTGAAGCACTGGCCAGAGCGCTGCACTGGGTAATTACCAAGATTTGGGAGGAGGAATGTTTACCGGAGGATTGGATGGAAGGAATAGTGTGTCCCATCTATAAAAAGGTCGACAAGCTGGATTGCTGCAATTATCGTGCGATCACGCTACTGAGCGCCGCCTACAAGTTGCTTTCCCAAATGTTATGCCGCCGCCTGTCACCAATTGCAAAGGAGTTCGTGGGGCAATACCAAGCGGGATTCATGGGTGCCCGCGCTACTACGGACCAGATTTTCGCGATTCGGCAAGTACTGCAGAAATGTCGCGAATACAACGTGCCCACACATCATCTTTTCATCGACTTCAAATCAGTGTATGATACAATCGATCGAGACCAACTATGGCAAATCATGCTTGAATATGGATTTCCGGAAAAACTGACGCGGTTGATCAAAGCAACGATGGATCGAGTGATGTGTATCGTCCGAGTATCAGGGACGCTCTCGAGTCCCTTCGAATCTCGGAGAGGGTTACGGCAAGGTGATGGATTGTCGTGTTTGTTGTTTAACATTGCATTGGAGGGTGTGATTCGAAGAGCTGGGATAGACACGAGTGGCACGATCTTCAGGAAGTCTGTCCAACTATTTGGCTTCGCCGACGACGTTGACATCAGACTTAAAGCTGAAGCTGGTAGGATTGGGCTTGTGATTAATGCGTTAAAAACAAAATACATGAAGGGAAGAGGCTCACGAGAAGACAATGTTAGCCTCCTAGCACGAGTTCAGATCGACGGTGATAAAATCGAGGTAGTAGACGAATTCGTGTATCTGGGCTCATTGGTGACCGCCGATAACGAGACCAGCAGAGAAATACAAAGGCGCATTATGGCTGGCAATCGCGCTTACTTTGGACTCCGAAGGACGCTAAGATCGAACAAAGTTCGCCGAACCACAAAGTTGACCATCTACAAGACATTAATTAGACCGGTAGTTCTCTACGGTCACGAAACATGGACATTGCTAGTGGAGGACCAACGCGCCCTTGGAGTCTTTGAACGGAAGGTGCTGGGTACGATCTACGGTGGAGTGCAGATGGAAGACGGAACGTGCAGGAGGCGAATGAACCACGAATTGCACCAGTTGCTGGGAGAACCTCCCATCGTACACATCGCAAAAATCGGTCGACTACGATGGGCTGGGCATGTCGTAAGAATGTCGGACGACAGCCCTGTGAAAATGGTTCTCGAAAACGAACGACAGGTACAAGAAGAAGAGGCGCGCAACGAGCAAGGTGGATCGATCAAGTAGAAGGCGACCTGCGGACCCTTCGCAGACAGCGAGGCTGGCGAGGAACAGCCATGGACCGATTACAATGGAAACAACTTCTGTGTACAGCAGAGGCCACACCGGCCTTAGTCTGATTGGTAAGGTAAGGTAAGGTTAATGTAGGTTTTGAACTTGAAAACCCATTTGAAAAGCTGAATTTTTTACCCTCATCATTTTGCACTGCGATGGAATGAAATGAACTTTTTATGCAAGAGAACGAACAATCAAACCGTTGAAGCAGTGAATAAAAGGAAGCAGGCGCGTGAGTGTGCGGAGTCCGAATAGTGAATTCGGTGGTTAAATTCATAAGGGAGAGATGATTTAGTCGTAGGAGAGGCTCCAGTCAAACAACTACGAAATTTGCAGTCATCTAAACACATGCGCAAGTTTATTTTTCCACCGTACTGTCACAAACTAAATTGTATTGCACCTTGAAAAGAAATTTCAGATTGAATTTATTATTATAGAGTCAATTATTTCAATTGAAAATCCACTAGAATAAGAGATTAAGCTGAAGTTTGCATGTGTGTAAACCGTGCTTTTGCATTTAGTTTTTTTTTATTTGCTGGTTCTCTACCACAAAAACAATTTTCAAAAAAATGCGTGTTCTGATTATCTGAGTTATAATTGCCGTCTTAAAAATATTACTTTTTATAGAGATTTGGCCTTCTTTCAAACATGAGCTATCCTTTGCAATTATATTTATCAGCTGATCGTTGGCGCTACAAAAACATGCACTTTAAAAAGTGGTTATTTATTTTGTTGTACTAGTTGTTAGCACTTTTTTCGCTTTACTGAATCTTTCACTATAGATTCAATATTTTTCTTAACATGAGCCTTTTAGTTATGTTGTTAATTTTGTTTCGGTGCCTTTATTCTTCATTCGATATAGACTCGTTGTATTTCGTCAAGTAAATTATTCCGGGGAATGTTTAGCGGATTTTTATATTTTTAGGTACTATTCATTCTGTGTAGTCTCTATCTATGGAATCAATACTTTTTCACCTTTTGATTGCACTAAAAATTACCAAATATATTCAAATTAAGTTTTTCATCTAGGATTTTTAAAACGACTGAATCTGTTAGTGTATATCGTGACGTTACCCTTTCTCTGTTTCTTGATGCGCTATACATTCGGCTGTGTGTTTATTTAGAGTGTATAGAGTGTATAACTTCTTAACCACAGTGTTTAGCCTATATAACTACTTTCTTGTCGTGTATGTGTACATGGGCGATTACGCATGTTCGTGTTATGTGTTTTCTTGATACCTATTGAGTTAAATTTTGAAAATTTATAAATAAAGAATCTGCATAAAGATCGTTCACAGCCAACCCACGTTAACAGTATATTTTCAAATTAGTTTTCGTCACTAAATTATAACTTTTTTTACTTTAATCCAATCAAACATGTACTGTTATGGGTTATTTATAAAATTGAGTTAATACTTTGTAATATAATTGTAAAACTGGACATTAGCTTAAGGTGCCTTTTATTCCATTAACATCCCTATATCATCGCTTAAGGGTGAGGAGCCGCATTTTCAAGATGATGATGTTCGTTTGGAATAATAGATATACCATTAATTTCTGCGAATGTTTCCTGCTAAGGGTACACTACTAAGTGAGAGATTGTTTGACAAAGGACTCGCAAAGAGTGTATTCGCAGATTCTGGTAAAGTCAATCCGATCAGAGATATGGTGGAGTTGGACTTAACCTGCTAAATTACTATGATGATATTACTATGCAATATATATTTTTTTGTAGCTTGTGCAAATGTAAGAACTTAATCTACACTTGAAAGACGCACCAGTCGGTGGGTGTGGAGGGCCGGTGGTGTGGATCATATTTTTAAATATTAGTTCATTAAAAATGAACATCAACAGAGTCCTAAAGTCCCAATGGTAATATCATAATCTTAAAAACACTAATTCTAAGCCTAAACTATTCTTCAAGATCGGAAAAGTAAAACAAGAAACTCTTCCTGGCATCTCGGCATAATGGGCCGAGGCGAGTGCCGACCAAAAGACCACATCCTCCTTCGCTTGATACTTCTTGATGAAGGTGGCAACTTCCGGCAGGTACTTCGTACTGTGTATCTCCTCGTTCATCGCAAGCCCCGAAGGAAAGAATACCTTCAGCCGCTTTATCTGGGTGATTGCCTTCTGCACAGGCACGGTTGGCCTCGACTGACGCTTCCGCATATCAATGTCCATTCATTGTTTGACCGGTTCCATCAACCTCTCGGCCCAAGAAGCGGATTGATGAGACCACCTTGCCCTCGGTTTACCTCGTCAGCTTTTACTGCAATTTACGGCCGCGCAGCACTGTCCAGCGGCCGAAACCTGGCTTTCGTTCGACGCTCTCGCCTTGCTCTAGATGGGAGAGGATGTTGTAAATGCCAGATCGGCTACATCCGGTTACACGAAGTGTCGCAAGATGTCCAACTTCATTGATCCGGGGTGGTACTGGCAGTACGAAGAAACTATCGAGTGTAGTTGCTTGACTGTTTTCGCAATGGCTGCTGGCCGTGTTTCAAAAATTAGTTCACAGTGTTGTTGTTAGTGTAACGGTGAATATGTAACACCATGGTATCGATGATTTGTTGCGCACCATTTTATTATGGGCATCACACTTTGCGAGTTGTCCCAATAGCTTACTGTTGGTCGGTGTTTATATTACCATCTTATTGCAAGGACGTGGCACCGATGCTTTTGTTATAATCTTATTGCAAGGACGTGGCACCGATCGTTGATAATTGAAATATAGAATTATTGAAACTTTCATAATAAGAATTGACAGACAATGCCAGCCCCATTCAACTGATTCATTGTCAATTTTATTGATTATAACCAAACAAGGAGTAGCAACCATTGGGTTTGTGCAGTCAACCTAAGCTAAGCTAGTTGACCTTGAAATTTAGCTGTGCTTCAAAATCAAACATCCCATTAGATCCTAACTTGCGTCGCACCCCCACTGCCAAGATATGTTGCTCACATTGGAGCATGACTTGTCTTGTCTATGTCTACTGAATGTCTTGTTCCCGCCGAATTTGAGGCAAGTACTATTTTTGCAAGATTGTTGTCGGGCATTCTTAAAACTTGTCCCGCCAATTGTACTCATGCCAGCTTTGGCGACTTTCAGAATACTCTGTTTGCCATAGACTTGTTCCAACTCGTAGTTCATTCTTCTGCTTCATACGCAATTTTCACATACTTCGCAAAATATGGTTCTTAGCACATATCGTTCAAAACCTCCAAGTGTTTGATGATGTAGAAGAAAATATTTCTCTCATCACCATGAGGCCCACTCTTGGGACAGTAATTTTCGCTAGAACGAAAGATGTGAAGGAAAGGTGTTGTTAGTTCCGTCAGTGTACGGCAGGCTGTGAAAATTGATTAGAAGTATTTGAAAACTAAGCGAAGGGCATTTGATATATACTGAAAAAATATTTCGCTTAGCTACTACTGGAAGCACATATAGATACTTACCAATACTAAAAAAAAATGAGGGGTTGTGTTTAACACACGACCGGTTGACGTAGACTACGTTAACCCGTTTGATTAGTTTCCTAGTGTACTGTTCTAATGGGACGTTGGGTTAGCAAAAATAAGTGAGAAAGTATGTTAGAACATGCTATGATTCGCTTCTTAGAAATTATTTGGCAGCTGTGGAAAGGGACGTTTGGTTTGCATGTTAGTATGATGAAAGGGCAACAATTGTGCTGCCTGTAGTGATTGTGTTGATATGATCGACCAGCTGGAGACCATTATCCATATCGCTTAATCTCGAAAATCTATCGATAAATGATAAAGCTTCAAGAGTTCACACTGTTTCAGTTATTTTTAAATGTTGATTTGACCTCTACCCTTGCCGTAAGGCCTAGTCTGATCAAAATAGCGTTGATGTTTGTCCTCAAAGATCGTAAGTCAGCATTAGATAGTAAGTATGTTAGCAAAAATCTATTGTACAATCCTTAGAAAGCATTTGAAAAGTATTTGCACTTTGTCAAGTTGGTTGACCACTTGATTTTATTTCCCACCTCGAGTTTAAGGCCCTTCTCTAGCTTTCCGACCAGTAGTTAGCAACGCATTACCTCGGTTGCTTCCAGTTTCGCCCGATAACCTCGAGTTCGCTCGGCATCGGTACATGGTCAATTTGGAGGATTTTTCGAATGTTCGATCTAAACGCGCTTCCGAAATTTGCGTAAACGGTTGGCATCAAAACGAATAGGCATTGCACTTATTCACCCTTTCACAGTTTCTCAAAACTAGAAGTAAAACGCTATCCAACGCGAATCGTTAACACAACAGAATAATTATTCATAACAGTACTCATTTAAATGTTCATGTTCGAGAATCAAAACTTTGTCCGTGATAGGGAATTTCTTAAAACATGCCGCAACATTCTTTGAAATTTTCATACACCGATTGATGAATATGTACGCGAAATATATTAATCTTTTATTTGTAAAACTTTATATAACTGAGTAAATAGAATGGCAATCGTATAAATTTCTTGATTAGAGCAGTCTCAAAAATAAATCAATCAAGAAACAATCGAATTCTTAGCGTGTCCGGTGTTTATATTTTTCGTGACGGTAGCCATTTGTAAATTGTACAAAATGCTCAAGGTATGCAACAAAGAGAAAACTAATATTGTTTTAGCCACCGCTGTCAGCCAATCGGTAAGAACCAAACATTCAAATCAAACAAACTCTGGTCGTCCTGAAAATGACGGATTTGAAATGGTCCGCATTTGAATTAAACCCCTCTCTGCGCCTTACCAAAAGATGTCTACCAAATATCACTCACACAAGCACCTTATTTCGCTTCTCGTGGTTGCACCCACCAGCTGGCTACAAAGACATTATCTACCAAATATCACACACACACACACAAGCACCTTATTTAGCTCCTAGTAGGAGCACCCACCGGCTGGCTACAAAGACATTATTTGCCCAAGCAACGGACTGCCTAGCACACCACAGCATAATGTATGGCTGCCTAGAAACGGTTGCCTAGCCAACGGCTTGGTAACAACAGACTGCAGTGCAATCAGCTACCTGACCAATTGGTAGGGCGCCAGTATAGACACTCAAGTAATAGACCTGCCAACGTGCCACCATGTTGTATACAAAACGAACATTTTCCATACGATTTGACAGTTGTTTTGGATACATCAACTGTGCCAGATTCACGTTGGCCGGTCTATTACTTGAGTGTCTATAGTCGCCAGTGCACTTTCTATGGTGCTTGCCACAGCTAGCTGCCAAATCCAAATTGGCGTCTTGCCGCTCCGCTGAATGAAGCTAGGGTACATGCTATCGCCCGGCGCCAGCTGCCAATCCATATTGGCTCGATGCTCAGCACAGCTTCAGTACTGCAACACGAATGAGAAAATTTGCGAAGGTGTACCCGTTTTATATCGTTCACTGCTGCATATGAGACCTCCCTTGCTTACATTTGAAATCTGTGATAGTAAAATTGAGTGCATTGAGTAAATTTACTCTGAAAAATCGGCATTATAAGACATCACCTCATATTTTGGTTATTTTCAATAGCTTGAAATTGTTAACTGATAATGTTTGATAGTTGAATTGGAAAATTTTCAATCGATTGATGTAAACATCTTGAAAATCTATTGAGCATTTATTAAGTTATTAGCGTTTAATTTGTAACGATACTTCGTGACGGTCGCTGATTTTTAGATTTTCAATTGACACTCTACCCTTCCCGTAAGACGTAGTTTACGTCAAAATTCACTCGACACATAAGATTCACTTGCCGGCGTCGGTGGTGTAGTGGTAAGCGTGACTGCTTCTTGGCACCCCAGTGGGTCTAGGTTCAATCCCAGTCGACGTCGGTGGTTTTTCTGAGGCGAAAAAATCTGGTCACGTCTTCCTTCGGAAGGGAAGTAAAGCCGTTGGTCCCGGCTCATATTCATGAGTCGTTAGGTAGGGTCCAGGTGGTGGAGTCGTCTCCCTGGCGTCGGTGATTGTCACCATGTGAGGAAATAGGCCGACGTAAAAAAAAAAAAAAAAAATAAGATTCACTTGATTTTACAAAGCATTTTCCACTTCTGGTGGATATTTTCCTCTGATTATGTGATTTTTTATTTGCGTGTAGTACTCGAACCAAGCATACATTCATTTACATCCCCAATGCGGGGTAGGTCAAGGCAGGAACGAATCTGCCACCTAGAGAGGCAAAAGAATGTGCGCTTGATCGTGCTCAGGTACTACAATGGCTTGTGATGGTTCTAGCGGTTGTTTATACACACTCTGTTTTGTTGCCTACATGGGACGACAGAACTCTCTCCTTTTTGGGTTTATTTTTAGAATACAACGTCTAATTTTTACTCAATTTTTCTCTCGTCGTACTCTGACTTAAAGACATCGGAGAGAAATACCGTAAAGTGTTGTGAAACTGGTCCCCACCAGTATGAAAAAAAAAAAACAAAATATAATATCAGTATATCAGAATATCAATAGTCTTAGTTGTAATTTTTTTAATGCATTATTTATTTCACTTAGTCAAGGTACCCACTGATGTGATGAAGTTGCGGCATCTGCTTGCATGTCAAAATATCATGCCGACGTTCGCCAACAAACAAACACCGCCAAAAAAAAAAAAAAAAAAAAAAAAAAAAAAAAAAAAAAAAAAAAATATTTTTTCTAAATTTATTTTTTACATAAAAAAAAACTCCCAACAAATTTTTTTTCCCCACAACCCCACCACCACTAAAAAAAAAAAAAAAAAAAAAAAAATTTCACACAAAAAAATAAAAAAAAAAAATTTTTTTTTATAAAAAAAAAAAAAAAAAAAAAAATTTCTTTCTCCCTCCCACTTTTATTATTTATTTTTTTTTTTTTTTTTTTATAAAAATATTTATAAAATATATTTTCTCCAAATTTTCCCCCCCTACTTTTTTTTTATTAACTTACACATATTCGTAAGTCGTTAGATCATTCCGGGAACTGTGTTTCAAATTTGTTCAACATTGTCTAACACTACACGGGAAATAATCCACACATATTTATTGGCAAATCCATGGAAAATTCCACATAATACTGATGTGTTCACACATAACCAGAACCCTCGAAGAAATACAAATGAAGTTTATGTGACAAATGAAAAGTATGTGTGGCCACACATAGTGCTTATGTGTACACGTAGAAAGTATGTGTGGTTACAAATAGCTATCATTTGCTGATCGCATTGCAAAAAATCATATGTGGGACACATAGATATTATCATTGCTTTTCTATCAGTGTACTACTCTTTTATTTACAATAAAAAAAAGAATAAAAAAAAAAAAAAAACAACACCCCCCCCCCCCCCCCCCCCCGGTTCTTTAATATTCCGTAATAATTTTTAATTTTTATTTTATGTAAAAAAAAGAATTTTAAAAAAAAAAAAATTTTTCATAAAAAAAAAAAAAAATTAAAAATTCCCCCCCTTTTAAAAAAAATTTTTAACGAACCCCGACAAATTCTGAGTTCTAGATCCTTAGAAAAAGATATGTGTTGTCTATAATCTGAAAACATTCTAACTTAGATTCTGAATCTATAATCCTGATAATATAATCAGAATTTGTATGCCTTTACGTCCGTGAACTTGAAAAATATCTCAATTAAAACCACCCTTTTCAAACTCTTTAAAAGTTCAACAGTCTTGCATTCCGTCCAGCACCTTCTTTACCTACTTGAATGGCGTCAGAATGATTACGAGTGGCTCAACCCGTAAAAAGCCGCAAAACAACGGTAAGATTCCCCTTACCTTTTCACATTGACTCATACAACATCTTCTTCCTCACATGTGCTTTGTATGCAAAGGTACAAAGTGTGCGCCCGACAACGCGCAGATGTGTCTATTTGTGGCTCAGCTTGCGTGGATGATCCCATCGTCGAATTAACACCCAGTCAGTACGATGCATTGGATGGAAACGGCAAAACGTACACATCAGAACAATACTGTCTGTTTGGAAGTCGTTTAAAAGTGCGGTTAAATACGTATTAATTCACAAGGATTTACATCTGCCTTTTTATGGATGTTTCTATTCCGTATTCTCTTTATCTTGATCATCCATCAGCAATCGGTTGTCTGGAAGGATATTTCGTTCTCTCATTCATTTTTCATAGCTATCTTTGGTTGGAAGTTCCCTTTTTGACTGTGAAATCTAATCACCCAACAATGGGATGGAAGAACTGTGGTCCCTGTGTCAAACCCACAATCCTTTTAGGATAACCACCGCATGCTGTATTATGGGACATCATACAAAGGGATTTATGTTGACTGCTCATCATGCCCGACTCTTCAAATAATTATTGGTTTTTGTAGGTGGAGATAATTCAGTTGGTTGCGTCACATAATAAATTGTCGAGTGAATACGTGTGGAGAAAAAAAGTTTGCATTGCAAAATTAGTCATTAACTTATGTCCAACTTTTTCAGTACAGTAGTTTTATGTAGGTTGTTATATTTACAACCGTAAAAGTTTCCTAACAGACAGATTTCAAAACTGAGCAAAATTGAACAAATGATCAAACATGAAATCACTGCCGACAGAGAATAGTATTACACCCATCCTTCGTCCTTATTTATCTGCCCATTCTGTGAAGAACAAAGAGCAATTTTAATCATCATCAGGTTTCGGTTCGTTCCGGGATTGTTTGCTTGTTTGCCTGTTTACAGATTTTATTTACTGCAAATTTAGCCCCTGCTCTTGTGCTGCGACTGGCTAGGAACTTTCTTATCGTTCAGTTACGGTCGTTTTACTGTGTGTACGTTCGGCTACGAAGCCTTGTAAATTGCTGCCCTTCGAATGATCCTGCTAGGCAAACAACGGAGCATCCGATATAGGCATCACGATAATCTCACCCACTCACAGCGCTTTGTATGTGTGTTTATGTTTTTTTTGCTAGATTTGTTTCCTAAGCACATGCTGTTCATGATGCTCAGAATGATATAACCAAGTGAATGGGAGCTCATGTTGAACTAAATTGTTTTATCTGATAAAATATCTAATTAGAGTGTTGGAGGGACATAAAAGAATCATCATCGATTCACTGAATCGTACTTTTGAACAGACGAACGTGTGTGTACTCATGTGAGGGCTCGACAAAGGCCTGATTTGATGTGGACTGTACTATTTCATCATACATTTAGATATATGATATGCGCATAAAGCAGAAGAGTAGTTCTAGTTTAATCAATACCATTTGTGAAATAACAGAGCATTCAACGATTATGCATCGTAAATTGTTACCAGATATCTTTTTTTATGTAGGATGTAAGTAATTTTTTAGGTAGCTACGAGTTTTATTGATATAAGAAACCGTTACAAATAGATAACAATGTTTTTATTATTGTAACATAACTTGAGCTTATCTTGTCTTGTTATTTGTCAACCGTAGGCAAATATAACTTTATGCCTTGCACTCAAATAATTATAATCACCATGATTACCGATAACTCTTTATGGTAAGAGTGAACAATGCTAAAAATGAAAAATGAAAAATAATCTCTTTTCAAAATTTTGATGAAAATCTATTTATATGTATGCTGCAACCTTAAAGGCTGTCCACGTTAAAACGGCAACTCACACAAATAGCTCTAACTTTCGTGCCTTCAGGGTAAAATGTTTGAAACCTTTGTTAATTTTAGTATGTATTGTTTACATACTGTAAGTTTCATTGAAAAGTGTGGGAAAGTTTTTGGAATGGAGTTTGAAGAGGAAAGGACTCGCGATTTTGCACGCGCATTTTGATAATTCAAATCATTCGCATCGTGCCATCGTTTCCCGTGTGATGAAACGTCACAGAGAGTTTCTGACCAACGACCGGAAGAACGAAAGTTAAGAAAAACATCCTCACAGGAGCGCTAAAGACGATAGGAGGGTACTTCAAGCTTTCAGGCGCAAATTAAACGCTTCTGTCCGGGATGTTGCACAGAAGGTAACGTTAATCAAAAGTTGTGTGCAAAAGATCAAAAATTGGGCTGGACAACGTTCGCCCATAGTCCATAAGGCACCAAATTGTAATTACCAGCAATATATGGCAGAAAAACAGAAACACAACCAATACACGCAAAAAAAAACAAAAAAACCCCCCCCCCGACTACCAAAAAACCAAACAAACAAAAAGCCCACCAAAACCAAATCACAAGATTTACACACAAAAAAACAAGCTCTATCCCCCACACCCACAACGAAAACAAAAAAAAACCAAAATTTCCAAGAAATTCATGGTTTGGCAAGTGATTTGTACGTGTGGGGTTCGTGGCGACTTAAACCATGAATGGTCAAGTGCAGGTAAAATGTCACTACTTAACCGTTGTGTGACCGAAAAAAAAACACCCGTCGATGGCCGGATTGGTACCCGGGTACCCACGAAACTGAAATGCTTATATCTCAGGTCATTTTTGGCCGATGAACAATTCTGGGCTCCATCGAATCGAAATTTCCTTTTCTATCGAGCTGTTATCGGAATGGATCGATCTGGTCATTCTGGTTTCCGGGAAACCCGGATTTTCAAGGACATGTCTTTATACGATAATACTGATCGTGGATTTCGGTGAATAATCAGCAATATGGGTATCAAACTTCTTCAAATTTTTCATCAGGTTGAATTTTACTATCTTCGGTCCATCAGACGTGTAAACATCCTAGTGCCAGAACAACTTTCTCATAAATTTAAAAGTTTTATACCCCTATTGTTGGGGTTCCGTGAAAAAATGATTATGACCACCCATGGCCCCGCGGGGAACCTGTTCCGCAATGGCCACTAAGATGTTTACACGTCTGATGGGCCCAGGACAATAAAAATCAACCTGCTGATGAAATTTCAAGAAGTTTGATACCCATATTGTTGGGGTTCCATGGAAAATTGTTTATGACCACCCATGGCCCCGCGGGGAACCTGTTCCGCAATGGCCACTAGGATGTTTACACGTCTGATGGACCCAAGATAGTAACATTCAATCTGCTGATGAAATTTCAAGAAGTTTGATGTCCATATTGCTGGGATTTCAATGAAAAATGTTTATGACCACCCATGGCCCCGCGGGGAACCTGTTCCGGAATGGCCACTAGGATTTTCACACGTCTGATGGACCGAAGATAGTAAAATCCAACCTGCTGATGAAATTTCATGAAGTTTGATACCAACATTGCTGATTATTTACCGAATTCCACGATCAGTTCATCAAATCAAGACATGTCCATGGAAATCCGGATTTTCCGGAAATCAGAATGACCGGATCGATCCATTCCGATAACAGCTTGATAGAAGAATAAATTTTGAATCAATTGATTCCAAAATTGTTCAAATCGGCCTAAAATCACCTGAGATATAAGCATTTCAGTTTCGTGGGTACCCATCCGGCCATCTACGTAGTTAAAAAAAGTAAGAGCCCCTCATTTCACCCCTGCTTGCTGAAAAATTCCGGAAAATTGTGCAATCGATTTTGACCGTCATTTTCTTGGATTTAACCGAGTTTAAATCTTGTACAATGAAAAACCATTTAAATATCGTGAATTGAAATCCGAAAAGGTACCCGGGTACCCATTCGGCCACACAACGGTTAAAACAGGAGCTGGAATGGTATAAGGAAAATAAGGTCAACTTCGTACCTAAGGACCTTAACCCTCCAAACACTCCAAAGTTGAGACCAATAGAAAAATATTCAATTTTGAAGACCAATCGAAAATTATTGGGCTATTATGAAGCAAGAATTACACAAAAATGTTAAAACAATCAAAACAGATCAATAATTGAAGAAAGCAAGGGTCATTGTACAAAAACTTGTCTGTTGTAATGTTGTTCAAAATTTCATGGAGTGTCTCAATAGAAAAGTAAGGGCGTTTAGATTTGGAGCGTAAGTTGAATAAAGTACACATGGCAAAACTTAGCAATGATGTTTTATTTGATGCTCCAAAAATGTCAAGACAATTGGTTAAAACAGATTTTTTACCAACTGCTTCATGTGTTGCAATTTTAACGTGGAAACCTTTATTCAAAACTAGTCATAGATCCACTATGACCGAATATTACTTGCTAGGCTAGAAATTAGTATTAAATGTATGACGAACAAAGATTTTACAATTATCAGTAGACCACTTTACTGGAAGCCTTTTCTCACTTGTTAGCAAAATATTTCTCATTATTGGCATTTTCTTTCGCTTTACGGTTGCCCAATATCTTTCGATTGATAGAAGTTCTGGGGTGTTTGAAGGATTACAGTCCTTTGGCACAATGTTGACGTTGTACTCCGCATACTATTCCTGAGCCACTTTCCCATAATGACAAGAGGCTAAATCAGACCAAAACAATACAGAACATGTGTTTGGATGAAAGTTATTAGCCGTTTCTTTAGGCCCTCTTAGATGTACACTTGCTGATTTATCGTACCTGTAGTTATGAAGACTTTGCTCTTCAATCTACAACTACATATAGCCTACCATATCATAAACTTTTTAGCGAACTTCAACAACTTGTTGTCCTTAAAGTAATCATCAACGTTGACACGTTGTTATTCGGTGTACAACTCAAGACCAGGATGCTGCTTGAAGTCTGCTTTGACGTTCGTTTCATCGTCCATTTTTTATCCTTTCGTACAGTTCACGTGCTCGTGTTTTTGCTCTGGTGTCCTACTTCTCGTTCCGGTTCAGGGTTTTAATTAGCTTGAAACACTTACGTCCTGCTGCTTTCTTCACTTTCTGTACGAAAGAATTTGGCCACATCGAGGATGGAAAGGTTCAGATTCTGCTTGGTAAAAATTCTGAGCACTGCATTCCGCTGCAATTTGAAGTTGTCGTATCGCTTTTCGCTGAACCCTGGTTTTTGATCAGCTGATCTCTGAGGCGTTTTAAGAGCTACTTACTGTTGACCGAGGAATTTTGAGTAATTTTGCTATGTCATGATGTAGAGGGTTACTTAACACTTGTGTGCACAATTTTTTATAGCACTTATTGTTACTTGGATTCCATTTTCTAAATAAAGGTCAAATGTCAACAAGGCGTATTTTTAGACGATACAAATACAATGAACTTTCGTTAGCTTTTTCTGTTTTAACTATATATTGAAAAACAGGAACACAGGGCACCGTCATGTACTAAATATGTTGATTTGCTTCGTCCTGATCTATTTTCCACATTTGAAGGAAGTATATTACCTCAGGAGTATCGAAATCATCAGGATTCAGAATCCACAAAATGTAATCGAAACAATAATTTGAGGAATTACCATTTCATACATATGCCTTATGTTTATTATACACAAACAACAGAATTTAAATTCATAAGGTGGTTTATGAAATTAAGGCTGAAGAAAATTATTATGACTAACTGAGAAAACCATAGTTCTACACATGCATGTCATATGAGCCGCATGGAGTCCAAACACAGAGGGCTCCTGCAGTTTCATAAGGCAAATATAAGGAATTTAGAGAGGTTTTTGACGTCAGTGTAGACAAGGCATTGGAAATTTCGTTTACCTGACTTTAATATTAACTAATTGACCCAGCCAGTCTTGTCGGCGGTCACAGTAATAAGTACATTTTCCGTTATAACCAACTCATTACTTTCCACATTCGCAAACCAAGCTATTGAAATAGATTACCAAACAAAAATGTCCTATGATAGTTTTATATCACGACATTTTTTCCAGAGATATGATTATTTTTTTTTTTTTTTTTTTTTTTTTTTTTTTTTTGTTGGGCCTGGTTTTTTTTTTTTGTTTTTTTAAAATACAACCCCCCACAAAAAAAGAGATAACATTTTTAAAAAAAAAAAAAAAACAAAAAAAAAAAATTGTTGCACTTGCCCCAAGTATATCTTGCTTGTCAAATGTGATAAAGGGTGTACGAAGTCAAATTGCATCACAAGAAAAGGCTCAGCAAAACTCACCTGTTCAAACGATCGTATTCAAACTTTCAGAGAATAAAACAAAGCATATTATTTAACTTTCCCCTTGTTCTCTTTTTTTTTATTTCATTACCATAACCAAATGCACGAACCTTCCTTTTAACACTACTCATAAGATCTTGGACCATGGGCCAATTGTTTTTTGAGTCGAAATCCATTTTTCTTCACATCTTCCTCCGATTTCACTTCTTTAGGATGTTTCCAAAAAGCCTGCTTCATGATGGCCCAGTACTTCTCAATTGGCCACAGTTCCGAAGCGTTCGGGGGATTGAGATGCTTCGGCACGAAATTAACCTCCTTAGCCTTGTTTCACTCCAGAACATCTTTCGAGTAATGACATGAGGCTTAATCTGGCCAGAAAAGCGTAGGGCCATCTTGTGACCTCAGAAGAGAAAGTAGACGCTTTTGGACGCATTTTATTTAGATATACCTGCCCATTGACTGTCCCGGTTGTTACGAATGGGGTGCTCCACTTTTCACACGAGCAAATTGCTTGCCAAATCATGTATTTTTGGTCAATCTTTGATATCTTTCGAGAACAAGCTAAAATACATCGTGAACCGAATCACGTAACAGGGAACTAGTTCACGTTTCAAGGTGCAAATCCTGAGAACGTGAACTAGTTCACGGTCCGTTTTCATTTTTGGGAACGCTTTCGTTTTTGCGCTGCGCTTGTACTTTCCACCGAAGGGTTTCCGACGAGTGATGCTCTTGTCCTTTTCGTCTCCAACCAAACGGTTTCCGGAGCTTACTCACCATCGTCTTCATTTCCTTGCTTTAAAATTTTTTGAGAAAATCGAGTGAAAAAAATCACAGCCACAAAAACACGCCCGCACGCCACAAGAGCTTACTTCGATCCTCATTTAAGTAGTAATAGGAAAATTCAACCAACAATCGTTTAATAGCAATGAAAACTAATTTATGCATTTACATACTATAATTTTTATTATTTTATTTTATATTATAATAATGGATCATTTTGACTGATTCAAATTTGTTGTTTGTCCATTTAATTATCGTTTGTTACGCTAAGTGATTACTTTTGCTAATTGCTTAGAAAATCATCGAAGTACATCAAAGTCGTTTAAAAATAAAGTGATTTGCTTGTTAAAACGTAGTTAAGTCTTACCAAGGATTATTCTCTATCTGGGAATGGTCTCTACGTATGGTTTGAAAGATCGTCGTTAGTTCTAATTTTTAGTGTTGAATCTTTTTGCGTAACCTTAAAACTATACTCGACATAAAATTAGACACCTTGATTAGCTTTTAACTTTACAGCATGTGGGTAAAAATTGATGAAGATTGAAACTAGCTAACAGTGTGATGTTTACGTTGCCAGTATTTCATCACAATCGGTCAAGTGGTTTTTGTGCAGCCCTGTAAAAAAAATTGCGCCTTTGTGGTAAATCCTACTGCGTCCCATAAATGGATCGGAAAACAGCTGGTTTTCCTTCATGGGCGGTACCGGGCCGGAGTTTTACGTTACCACATCACGATTGGTCGTGCCTGAGGAGGTAAGGAAGAAGAAGGTGGACAAATTCGCCATATAGTTCTTGGTTCGGCAGGCCATCTGTGGGTGTGGAGAGATGAGTCAGCCATATATCACGATGGATTCCATGAATGTGAAAAACTGCCGAGAAGAGTGCCTTTTGAAGCGCCTACTGCGCCTTCCCGCGGTCTCAAGGAGGCGGGACGCTATTTTGGCCGGATTTGGTATCCTGTCACTACGCGCGACTGGTGTTAGACTGGTACAGAGATAACAATATTGTTATTGAAAAAAAAACGACTTCAATCCATCAATTTCACCGTAACTTCGTCCGACTGAGAAGTTTTGGGCCATCATGAAGGGCAAACTTTGAAAAACTCCTAAAGTATTCGAGAACGAGCTGGTTATGAAGCAACAGTGGATAAAAGTATTAAAAAAAAGTCGGTCCCACTATTGCTCAAATCCTTATGAGTGGTGCTAAAGGCAATGTGCGGGCATTTGGGCATGAAAAGGAAATCCAATAAACCAATGTAAAAGAAACCTAACCATAATGTTGGTATTTATTTCCAGAAAGTTCTGGAGGGCGACCTCGGCGTAGTGGTTAACCTCCATAGCTCTCACGCCAAAGTCACGAGTTCGAATCTCACCCCCGGACAAGTTACGAAAATACCCAAAAGAGGTATTTGAGTGACTAGAATGGGAGATGAACCAGTCCGAGGCTGAAAATCTCGATAATAAAGAAAACAAAAAAATAACAATATCCTGAAAGTTAGGATAATCGCTTAAAAATGAATTTTTGGCGATCATTTTTGTTTTAGGTGTTTTCATTATACATAAGAAATTGTAAATAACCATAGAAAATAAAATAGTCATATCTTTATTGACACTATTCTTAATTTAATCATTTTTAAGCAAAAAAAAATTCGAAATTGAAGTAAAACATTTTACAATTTTCATAAATATATCTAAATATTCTATGAAATAAAAAACAAAACTTTTCAGGGAGCTATCACAAATATCAATAAAAAAAAATCTAAATTTCCTTTGTTAAAAGCAAAAAATGGCCATAGGTACATTAAAAATCTCTGTACATTAATCATGAAATGCAATATGAAAAAAATAGAGAAGCAAAAAAGTATTTTAATGAAGCAATAAAATACTAGTAAATTGCCATAAAAAGTTATCAAAAATTTCCATAATAAAATGAAATAATTCCATACAAATTAAAAAATGCAATAAAACTATCAAAACTTTCAGTTTTTAAAAAGAAAATTTTCCGTAAAAAACTAGACATTTTCTAACCTATAAGAAAGTATTCCTGCACGGCCGGTCATAAACAAGTTAGTCAAATAACGAAAACCTAAGCGATGGATACAAAAGGGATTACCACCTCCAAGCCAACTCTTTAGCCCTGCCTTTCGGTTCAGAAAGGGGTATAGGCGCGTTCTGCCGACTTGTTCGAGGCAAATTTAATGTGTGAAGAAGCTGCCACATCAACGTTCAAAAGTACCTGAACCAAATGGACAGCTTGTAATAATCATATGAAGATGCGACGGGGGATCATTGCCCTGATGTTCTTAAATATAGCACATCGTAAAATGCCTCTTGTCTTCTTTAAACAAACGTGATGAAATTGAGTACACGCGTGGAAACTCATCGGTAATGATGTCTCATGCATCCGTCGAACTATTCTGACCAACGGCCGAGAGAATATCACCATGAATATCTCACATGCGCATTGCATGTTATCAATTACTAATGCCTTCTCTCCTATCTCATTCTCTTGTTTTTTCACTATCCCACAACGGAGTTCCTGGTGGAGTCTCAAAACCACAAAAACTTTTCAGACACTTGAGAGGTGGTAGATGCTCTTAAAAACGCGGAGCAAGACAGGTAATTTTTACTCATTTTTTTTCCTAGATGCCTATATTTCGACTCTACATCAAAATAAAGTTTAAGCAATAAAAAAGAACGGAATATAACCCTAACCAATATTAATTTCATCAAAATTTACCAATACAAGGCTAGCAATCGAACCACGCCAAAGTGTACTAAATATTCACTAAGAACATATAACGGGGAAAAGGAGTGACCATCAGGGCACCCAATTGAAACGATGGGACTACCTCGTACATAATGCAAAATTTCCCGGAAGTGGGCGGTAGTTCACAAGGGTGGGCTCTTCGACCCCATCTTTTGGGTTTATTCTGCCAATCCAGGGCTCGATTCTAGTGATGCGAGTGTGAACTTGCTTTTGGAGGTGATTCTCATCCCAAAATTCGCGGGTTTTGCGTTAATGCCTTGGTCTTGGATCAATGTGTAAACTGAGGATGTATGTTAGTTCCATTATCATTTGTTGGTTCTCTGTGTAAATACAGCTGATCTGGCAATAACGGAGTAGCAACCTCGGGTTTTGAATCATGCTCATTATAATTTTTTTTTTTAAATAATTGTTTTTTATTATATTTTATTTTAAGGAGGCGAATAATGACTTTTACAAAAATAAAACAAAAATCAGTGGGGTTGTGTATAACACACGACCGGTTGCCGTAGACTTCGTTAAACCGTTTAATTAGTACTCAGGTACTGTTCTAATGGGGCGATGGGTTAGCATAAGTAAGTGAGTAAGTATGTTAGAACATTCGCTTGATACGCTTCTTAGTAATTATTTGGCGGCCCTGGAAAGGGACGTTTGATTTGAATGTTGGTATAATGAAAGGAAACGTTGGTGCTGGCTGTAGTGATTTTGCTGATATGATAAACCAGCTGGAGACCATTTTCCTTATCGCGTTATAGATTGTTAAGGGTCTGTTTGGGAATTCAAAGTCAATAATTGATTATATTTTTGATAATTGACAGTCGCGAAAATCTCCAACTGATTGAAGCAAAAATCTCGAAAATCTATAGAGAAATGATAAAGCTTTGAACGCTAATAGCTAACTGTTTTAGTTATTTTCAAATTTTCATTTGACCTCTTACCCTTGCCGTAAGGCGTAGTCTGATCAAAAAGCGTGGGTGTGGTCCAAATAGATCGTTAGGCCAGCATTAGATAATAATTATGTTCGAAAATTCTTTTGTACACTCTTTAGAAACACACTATCAAAATATCATGTAAATTTCTGTCCCCTGAGACCGACACATGCAAGCGTCCTCTTGCACATAAGAATGAGTTAAAAGAGTTGAGAAAATAAATTCAATCAAACACATCTTTCGTCGAATTGCCTATGTGTCAGTTTCAGAAGACATAATCTTATACGAAATCTTTGTATACGTTCCCCGACTTTTTACAAACATGAATTACGTCTCGTGTAAAATTCATAATTTCTAAGTGTGTATGCAACGAAGTGAAAACTAAAATTATTATAGCCACCGCTGTCTTTCAATTGGTAAGAACTTGGAAAGTAATTTAAGATAGATTAAAATCATACAAACTCTCTGGAAATTGAATTCATCGTCCTGAAAAGGACGGATTCGAAAGGGTCCGCGTTTGAATTAAAACCTTCTCGGTCTTTTGATGAAGCAGGTAATTTCAGCCGTTGCCTTACCAGAAGATGGCTCGCAGCAAGATCACACACACATACACAGACACACCCACACACACACACACACACACACACACACACACACACACACACACACACACACACACACACACACACACACACCCCCCACACACACCCCACACACACACACACACACACACACACACACACACACACACACACACACACACACACACACACACACACACACACACACACACACACACAAGCACCTTATTTCGCCCGTCGTGGCTGCACCCACCGGCTAGCTACAAATAAATCACTGGCTTGGGCCTAGCAAACCATTGCTTAACCAATGGTTGCCTAGCAAGGGTTGCCTAGCCATCGGCTTGCTTGCAACAGCCTGCAGCGCAATCAGCGCAATCTCCAATGGTTGGTCGCCAGTGCACCTTCTATGGTACTTGCCACTGGCAGCGCCAAATCCACATTGGCGCCTTGCCGCTCAGCACTGTCGAATGTACTGTACCCTCCAGGGTACATCCCAAGCAACACAAAAGTTTGTAACGATTGAAAATACATTTATATGACTAGGTTTGGTTATATAGAAGATTACTCAACATTAAATCGTGAAGATGTGTTACTCAGGATGCCATCGCCAGCTGCCAATCAATAATGGCTCGTTGCTCCGCACAGCTCCAGTGCTGCAGCACGAATGAGAAAATTTGCGAAGGTGTACCCGGTTTATGTCGTTCACTGCTGCATATGAGACCTCCCTTGCTCACATTTGTAATCTGTGATAGAAAACTACTGTGCATTTAGTACATTTAGCCTGCAAAACAAAATTATAAGACATCACCTCATATTTCCGTTATTTTCTATAGTTTGAAATTGTTAACGGATAATGTTTCATCATTGAATTGATACGCGGTTTCAATTTCCAACCGATTGGTGTAAACATCTTGAAAATCTATCAAACATTTATTAAAATATTAGCGTTTAATTTGTAACGATATTTCGTGACGGTCGCTTATTTTTAGATTTTCAATTGACACCCTACCCTTGCCGTAAGACGTAGTCTACGTAAAAAAAACATTAGAGACTGCTTGCTTATATAGACACAAAGTTGTTACTTCAAATGAGGTAAATAATTTTCTGATATAATTGCTGTTTTCCGAAGGCCAAACTGGTTCGAATGCGTTCAACTGAGCTTAGCAATCATAACATTATACCTTTGAAAAGGTAAGGTAACTTTTCTATTGTCTCGCGGATCTCATGCTCATACTATTTTGGTCGTATAGATTCAATTATAAATGTGTTTTTTAGTTTCAATAAAAAAAAAATCAATCAACTGAGCTACTGAGAACATATCATGTTTTAGAAACAATTGCCTCGAAAAATAGACAAAGCTAGGATTAATATCCGTAGGCCCAATACGAGATCATAGCTCTACACATGAAGCTTGAATTTTCCTTAAACAGCGGATATAACCGAAAAGTCACCTCGGTAGCCCTCTGAAATCGCAAACGCAAATCGTGAGAAAATCCGTTCCGACCCCTACTTGTCATCACCACCCAGGGTAGAGCCTCTCATAATCATAAATTCAATCTTGATGTAATCCTGATGCAGCGAGAAAAAAATGCAACAGTACATACAAATCTCGAGTGGGTACTCGGGCAATTGTTCGTCGTGCAGCATATTGTATTCCTACTGTTTTGGGCTCTCTTTTTCCTTTTGCTCAACTGAGCAATAACCGTTCGGTTAACACTTGAGATTTAAATTCAACGCATTTCGTCCTTGTCCGCAACGCACGACCTCTACGGTGCCGTTCGTTCGGGACTTGATATTGTCATGTGTGTAATTTTCTGCAATAATTATACTGTGTAGTACCATTCAAACGACCCTAGGATAAAACTAGATGGAAGATCTTTTTCTAAGATTGTTATCGTACAACAATTAAAGTATTGAGGTGCGACGCGGATCAAAGAAAGTATATGACTTTACCCATCTAGGATAATGTGGTGGGTAACAAGCACGTTTTTCTACCAGACATCTTAAATAAGAAGGATTAACACGTGCGCATTCGAAAGACATTGTCATTTAATACATTTATGTAGCGATCGTTATGTGTGTTCCTACAATCATTGAAATGAAAGGTTCTTTGTCAAAAGGAATGCGTAAGAAGAGGATTCAACATCAACAAAAGAAATCACAACGAGCTGTTAATAATCGCTTAAACAAATCCTTGTTGAATTTATCGTCCCCATCCCGTAGGTCGTGTCTTAATCGTGTAACTCGCCTTAAAAGACAATAAAGGATGTCTTCTCTTGCCTGCGTGACAACATGTGCGGATGAAGCAGAAGGAATAACGTGCGTCCAGCTGTGGAATCTTTTAATCCTGAGTATTGCAGCACACTTTACCGCCTGCGGTGAACATTACTCAGTCTTTTGTGTTTTCTATGGTTGGATGTGAGTATGTTGTAAAACACATCCTTTAATGGGAGGTCCATTTAATGGTATGTTATCTATCCAGAATAAAAAAAAGCCTCAAATCCGATGTTAACCAGCCAAAAGTAGCAGGTTCAAGTCTCTGTCCAGTCGGTGAAGTTTCTTTGTACAATCCAAAATCATGCGTTTGTTGGAATTCTAACTTTTAAACATTTAAATTTTTGTTTATTTAATAACTATACAGATCGAACAAGTAGCGTACATATCTGTTCAATGTAACAATATAACATACGGGATTAGAATTGCACTTACACCTTAAAATGAGAGTTGATTGGGCAAAAGGAATATAATCTTGTATTTATTGGTGAGATAAGGCCTGTACTCGAAAAAAATGCACCAGACAAAAGTGTTCGCCAAAAATTTACTTTAAGTCGGATTTTTTTGAAACTTTCAGGGAATGAACTAATACATATGGATTATGTTTTGGCATAATTACTTTATTCAATTTCCTTTCCATCGCTGAAAGCCCACACCTTTCCCTTAAGACCCCTCATAACATTTTTTGCAATGGTGGAGCCGACCTTTTTGGTTACTCTCATCCATTTTTTCTTCAGCTCCAGCTCGTTCTTAAACACCTTGGACGATTTTCAAACTTTGGCCTTCATTATGGCCCAAAATCTTACCACCGGACAAATCTGGTGAATTTGGGGGGTTGGTGGTTTTTGGTACAAAAACAACGTTATTGTCTCTGTACCAATCCAACGTCGATCGAGCGTAATGGCATGATGCCAGGTCCGGCCAAAATAATGTCTCGCCTCCGTGGGACCGCAGGAAGGGCAACAGACGCTTCTGGAGGCACTCGGTGCGGTAAATTTCGCTGTTGATAGTACCCGTTGTGATGTACGGTTTACTCAGTTTACCGCATTGGCGTATGGCCTGCCAGAGCAAGTATTTTTTTAGCGAATTTGTCCACTTTCTTCTTCCTTATGTCTTCCGGAACATCAAACCGTGATTTGGCAACGTAGAACTCCAGCCCCGGTATCTGCTTTGCGTCTGCCTTGATGTAGGTTTTGTGATCCATAACCACACACATCGGTTTCGTTAACCACTCTCGATACAGCTTCCTTGCGCGGGATTTGGCCGCCGTGTTCTGTTGATCACGCCGGTTCGGTCCCTTGCGGACCTTGAATACACGAAGCCCAGCTCGTTTCATGGTTTGCTGAACGAACCAGGCGGAACACTTTGCCTTCAGAGCCGCGTCCCGAATCGAAAGGTTCGGATTCACTTGAAATAATCCAACACCTTCCGGGCCTTCACAGGGTCAGTTGTCTTCGATTTTCTTCCACTTCCAGCCCGTCGCTCGGTCTCCTGGGACTCCTTAAACGATTTTACTACCTGAGACACAGTTGTATGGGTGATTCCCAGTTGTCTTCCGATCCATCTCATGATCGCAGTCCGATTTTCCATGACGGCGCGCAAAATTCTCCGGCGATTTTTTTCTTGTTTCGATGACATCTCAATATCCACTGAACCGATTGTTATAAAATTTTGCACATGTAAACAATTTACGCCAAACTAGTTATATCCAGATTTTCATCAATTTTTACTCACGGACAAAAAAGTAACACATGCCTTATACGGAAGAGAAGTTTGATGATTTTTTCAACAAAAAGTATTCCTTGTATTCTTTACTCATATTTTTGTGAAAACATATTATTTGCATATCAGTAACAGTTTAATTCCGATCCGCAGAATATAAGAGCTGACGTTATTTGACAAATAAATAATAGCTCCTTTAATAATTTCATTGGTATGGTACTAATAAACAACAGTATAAATTTTCAATCTGTAGCTCCTGAGAAGAGTTAAAATCTATAGCAAACTATCACTCGAAGTACAGTAAATTAACCAGGTGCATACATATTTATTTTTGTATTTTTGAGTGTTATCACTGTAATCTCCAATTGTACCTATTCCTTTCTTATCACATCTCCTTGTACCCATTTTGTCTAACCGAATTTGTGAATTTTCAAAACTCATAAGATTGATCATAGGTGTGCTGAAATTAAAATGTGTTTAAGGTGAAGATATAATTAAACCTTAGCGTAAAATATGGAGAACACAAATCTCGTCTCCCAGAGATGAAATTACTACAAAATCGCTGTTCGCTATAACGTATCAACCAAAGAGTAGCAATTCCATAACTGTATATTATGCGGGAAATAAAGTTTATGCACTCGAAGTTTTACACTAAGGCTTAATTGCACTCGCCTTAAAAATAGATAATGCAATGACAAAACATCTCCTTTACAATCCACCTGGCTCAGAAATTTTCTTTTCATAAGGCACACTTCCTCACTAAACCAATCAACTGCTGCCGATGACAAAATGCCACGAGTGAGTGAAAGGACGAAATTTTGATATCTCTGTGAGGCTTTCTCATCTCTTTTACATTTGTATACCAGCTCGTATGTCCGAGACCGTTTGAATTTTAAGGACTCTCACTCCTACTTTACCGGTTTTCCTTTCCACACCAACTTTGGCATATTTCATCCATAATCTGAAACGTATATCTCTTTACACAACTACTCGAAAACAATGGATTGCGCCAGAGCCTGCGGTGTGCGCACCTAGCAGGGGGTCTCTCTCTATCCCTATACTAGAGTATCAAATGGTCCACATATCGTTTCTAAAAGTAGCGTTCGTTTGACGTGTGTTCCCCTGATCCTTTACAATTCATAATTGAACCGTTTTTGAATTTCAAACTTTTACTGATCTTATCAAAGCTGCTTAATATTGACGATAAACGGTGATAGCGACAAAAACAACTTCAGTCACTCATTCAAGGTAAAGAAATAGTCAAAGCACACCACGTGAATTGTCAAGTTACTATGCTGTCAGTGAGTATCATTTGCAATTTTTTCATTTGGCATAATTTGTTATCAAATAAAATGAATTTTGCAATATAATAACACGAAGCCGATAATATAAATAAATGTCTGCTTCAGCCACTGCTTGGATAACAACAATATTGCACTGAATTTTCAAAACCCCACATTTACAGATGGGTGAACCACAGTGACTGCGAATGTGACGAACGTGTTTTAAGGATCAGATTTTTTCCAGTGACAATGAAAAAACGAAATAGTCTTTATCGCACATATTTCCGTCGATGACAGTAGGTTTTTTAATCTAATTCTCGTCATTCACGAGCAATTTGCACTCCATCCCTCTTATACAATGAGATTTGAACGATCACGAACGATAACATCGATGGTTGCTATGGTGTCAAACATATTGTGTAATCATTTGATTGTTGTTTTGTATTCTCCCAAACGCGGAAGTAACGATCTTTGATGAAGTTTGTCAGAAGTAGATAATTTATCATCTCCATGCGAAGCGCTAGGAGTGGACAGTAATTTATTGCTAGAACGAACTAGAAGACATGAAGAGAAAGTGTATTGATAGTTCCCGTATAGGGCTACGGCAGGCTTTGAAAATTGAAAGATTACCATACTACCCCATGCAGGATAGGCAAGAGGCGGAAAGCCCCTTGACTGGTAAAAGGTTATGCAACCGGTCGGGCTCTTATACTACCTATTGCTTTTTTCTAGTTCTAGCGATTTGTCCCTCTCCCAATACTGCCTAACACGGGTGATAAATTATCTCCCGCTGTTGGGTTTATTTTTAGCATGCACCGCCTATTTCACACATTTGCTCTTCTCGTCATCTATTTCTTATAGATCTCGGAGAGAACGACGGTGAGTGGTGCAAATACTGATCCCCACCATCGGATACTACCGTTCAAAATGCCCACCGCTCGTTTTCAAACTTGATCTTTCAATTTTCAAAGCCTGCCGTAGCCCCTATACGGAACTATCAATACACTTTCTCTTCATGTCTAGTTCGTTCTAGCAATAAATTACTGTCCACTCCTAGCGCTTCGCATGGAGATGATAAATTATCTACTTCTGACAAACTTCATCATATTGTGTAATATTTGACCAAACTTAGAATCAATAGCCAAAGTAGTGTCGGATATCTTTTCAATTTTTTCCCATTCCAAAAATATCCATAATGTTGCATATTAAACATATTTATCTAACACCAATGGCAGATGGATTTCAAAATGGTGTCGAACTGCCACTAGGGTACTTCAGAACATGTCTGGATTTGTTCAATGCGGTCACTTCTTTTAAATTTCTCATGTGATTTGAGGTGTCGCCTGCTAGGTTTTTGTACAAATCCGAAATATAAACCAAAAATATCACAGAAAGAATGAAAAAAAAAAAAAATAGGAACGACGACAGCTAACAGTCAGTAACCGTTAATGGAGGAGGGAACTTCTTCTATGAAGGCGTATAGGTGATGAGATCACCAGTGTCGAAGCATCAGCGGTAGTTCGCAGCAGCAACAACAACAACAGTAGCAGCAGCAGCAACAACAACAGCAGCACAAAGTTTTGTAGAAAGTACCAAAACTAGCGAGGATAAAGGCAACGAAGAAGCTTGTAGACGACCCAAACGATCTCGGCGTCAAGAGTGCACAAATAAGAAGTCAAGCAGATGGAGGAAAAAAAAAGGTTAGTTCTGAAGGAGCAGTGCGATTAGAGGGAAGCTCAGATGGTCATGGCTTAAGGAAGGGGTCTTGTAGAACGCAAATTGCTTAGGTTAAGCATCCAATAAGGCTCTGAAGAACAGAAAAATTAAAGTAGACTGGTCGATGTGCCTGCTGTATTTCTCAGCGCACAGACGTGTGATTTCATTGCCAGACATCTTCCCCAATTCACGAAACTGTGAAGAACTGGATAGGAGCAAACTATGCAGAAACTCCTTCAGGCACACCGCAGGCGCACGATTGCAGAAATCTTTCGGTGTGTCTGATCTGTGTCAACAAAGAAGCCAATAATCATATGACAGGAGGCCAACATGGCCGGCCGAGTAACAGGCGACAGTTATTAAAGCACAGTGAGTGTAACACAAGTAAACCTTAACCACTGTAACATAGAACAACAATTACTGCGACAGTCTGCGTCGAAATTGCGGAGCGATGTAGCTATTATTTCGCCGTCTTACCAACCCAAGAGGGTGCAGTTAACTAGAGGCCCTAACAAAGTTGAAGATAGGTCTAGCCAACGAAGATATCATCAGTGCTTACCACAGGAGGGGCGGGAGTCTATCATCGATGTCACCTTATACAGCCCTTTGCTTGTTAGGAAACATGAACTGGAGAGTGTAAGAGGAGTACACCCACAGTGTTCATTGAGCGATCTAATCCCGCAATGGGAACAGCGCATTGATTCAACAAGGGTGTGTTTGTAAAACATAAATGTGAACAAAAGTGCAGATAAGTTGACAACAGTACTAACAAGGGTATGCGTTGTAACTATGGCAAGGAATGAGAAACCGAGAAACGATCAACGCCTAGTCTACTGGTGGAATACGATGATTGCCGATCTACGTGCAAATCATGTCAGGAGATGAAATAAGAGGGCTAGCCATGACAGTAAAAGAGAGGAAAAAGAGATAATCGATGTAGATAGCGGCAAGAAGCGTTCCAAGAAAGAAATCATGCTCAACAAGTAAGATTGCCTTGAAGAGCTTTATCACAACGCTTTCGTGAATCCTTGGGAAGATGCCTAAAGAGCAGATGAAAGACGAAGATGAAGGGCCAAGCAGTACAACCTAATATGTATCCGGAGCAGATGAGCTAAGGGTCCTCCCTTAGCTCAGTCGGTAAAGGCGCGGCTATAAAGCAACACCATGATGGAGATGGCTGGGTTCGATTCCCGGTCTGGTCTAGGAATTTTTCGTTAAGAAAAATTTCTCGACTCCCTGGGCATAGCGTATGATTGTACTTGTCACACAATCATACTAATGCAAAAATGGTACTTGGCATCGAAAGCTCTCAATTGATAACTGTGGAAGTGCATTTAGAACACTAAGTTGAGAGCAAGCAATAAGCTAATTGTGAAAGCAATAAGCTCGTGAAATGCTAAAGAAGAAGAAGAAGAAGAAGAGCAGATGAAAGTCATCATCGAAAGCCTGTTTCCGCAGCACGAATTAACAATTACATGGAGGATATTTTCAAAACCTTGTTGCAGTAGTAGCTTACCCAATAAGTGGAAGCGACAAAAGCTGGTACTGCTGCCAACGCCAGGAAAACCTTCCAGTGATCCTGCGCCATATAGACTTATATGCCTGTTGGACTTTGTTGGCAAACTTTTAGAAAAAGTAATCCTGAACAGGCTTACCAAGTATAAGGAGAGCGAGAATGGTCTATAAAACATGCCGTTCAGCTTCCGGTTTACAATCGAACAGTAGCGAAAGCTGCGGAGGCTGCACAGAAAAAAAAACAGAGTAGGGGATCGCTATTGCGCGGTTTTCACCTTAGACATGAAGAATACCTTTAACAGAGCTAGTTGAAAAAAAATTGCCCATTCTTTGCACATCACATCCTTAATACCTGTACAGGTTGAGACCCTACTTTCAGAACCAAAGTTGATCTTCAAGGAGTGCCTTGGATTTTGATGAAATATTCAGGAGAAGTAAAAATGATTTTATCCCAGTGTAATGATGACGTTTACCCCTCCGGAATGTATGGTTACCGTGTCATAGATGAACATAACAATTGGGCAAACCTCAGTCACTTCTATGACAAATGAACTTTGTTTTCTGCAATTAATGAAGTCTGATCTGAGTGCAGGTCAGATATCTGCTGTCACTATTATTTTGATTAACGAAAGGTAAGCATGAATATTATTATATGAAATCTAAACATCATCTTTTATGACGATTTTTCAAATATCTTTTATTATTAAGCTATTTTGAATCCTGATCCTGTTTACATAAATGAATATCAACGCATTTTGAAGAGAAAGCGTCCAGTACGTTTGTTGGCAAGATTTATTATTTTATTTTCTCTTGGAACTTCCGGAAGTTAATGTTATGTTGCTTGAAAATTCACGATTTTCAGCCTAACGAGCATGACTTTGTCAAGAGGAGACATGAGCGAGAGACGAATGACAAATACCTCAGGTGTTCCGCAGGGCTCCATCCTCGGCTTGAATGCGATGTACGTTGGAATATTGAAGCTGAAGCTTCCTTGAAGTGTGGATACTGGATTCGGACGAAAAAGCTGGCGATAGCCCATCACAGGCAGAAGTGGTGTTGTTAAGCAACTAAAAGGCAGTACATCCGACGAAAATTGCGCTCAGAGAATATATGTATTCCTGGTGCAGTTGAAAACCGGAATATAGCAGTCGCGCCAATCGATTTTACTCCCGTTCTATGAATTCAAACAGTGGCGCATCTAGTGCGCTGTATAGCTGTATAGATCACTTTTTAAAAACTTGAAAATTAAAAACTTAACAAAAACTTTACAAATTATCACTAGTAAACAAGAGCAAATTCCTTCAAATTCCTCTAGAAAAAGCTTATCCTTTGACAAAAAGGACTATTTCGTCTGCGACTTACAGACTTCTTCGGTGTCGAATGCTCGAATAGTTTAAAATTTATTTTATAATAATTAAATCCTAGTTTTTCAATTACAATCATTCTTATAATACGATCGTAAAAGGATTTTTTTTAAGTGAAGAGAAGGTTTTTAGGATTTAGTGGGATCGATAGTCTCTACTTTTACATTCACACAAGGACCTTAACCCATACAGCAAGCCGCGAAAAAAAATTTCTCATAGTGAAACCCTAAGAATGCCAAAAATATTAAAGGGTAAGGTTTTATAAATTTTCAAAAATCTAATTTGTTTTTCAACATAATTTATCACAAGCTTTTTTAAAGGTAAACATGCAACTAGTAAAAAGGTACAGCCTTTGGAGGTCTGATAGGCAGTAAGTGTTTTTTTTCGTATGAAGTGAAAAGTATAAATAATAACAAATATCAAAAACCTATGCTTCGGTTCGTGGTGTGCGAATAATTGCCTATTTCTGCAATTGAATACCGGATCAAACATTCAGCTAAGTATTGTATTTGAATATTACGGCTCCGGTTGTATGAAATATTGACAAATTTGATGGGTTCGTGGGAGCGAATCCGGCTGTATACACAGCCGTGCGGCGTATCGTTTTTCTTTTGTTTTTCTGTCTGTCTCTCTTTTCTTCTACTTAGGCTGTGTTCCAATTCACGAATTAATTTAAATATTACTTAAACTTGACACATGGAAAATAATCGATTAATCGATTAAAACCCCTTTGTTATTGATCAACAAACTGTCGATAAGGTGTCTGTCAAAATTGAGTTGCCGTCTGTCAGAAATAAGTCGGCTCGAGTAGCAGACTTAATCGATTATTTCCCATCTGTCAAGTTTAAGTGAAAATTAAAATTTATTCACGAATTGGAACACAGCCTTATTTTTGTGTTTTTTGTTCTTCATTTGTAAAATATTTTTTGTAAGTAAGTTGAAAAATTACCCCGCCCAGAGCGGGGCCCCCAAAGGAGAGAGAAAAATAAAAAAAATTTTTTCTGAGGAAGCTTTTGTATGTCCAATCGTCATTTTGAGTCAGCTGCATGTTATGTATTATCATTCAGTGTTTGTTCTTGTTGACTTTGTTTCTATGAATGCTGTTTTTTTTAGGAGATCTTCGATGCTGGTTTGCTGCGTGTCATGTGTGATCGTTTTTCAACATTTTTGATCATCCGTAACACTTGTTGGACGTGTCCCAGTGAAGGTCCTCTTTCTCATGACACTTTCTATTCTGTGACACGTGTGAGGGGTCGTTGTGTTCTATTCATCTCTCTTAAGTATGTGCTCATTTTGTTTTGCAGAATTTCAGCATAACATTTTTAATTTTTATTTTTTTATTAAAATTGTATTCCCGAACTTCAAGTACTAATCTATAATAAAGGGTTACATTCCACTTATGGGTAGTATCAAACTCGAAATTTCAACATAATATATAACCCAGATATAAACCATTCATTCTTGTGAGTGGTTTCAAAAGCATCCTTACTGTTTAAATTGGTCCTCAAACTCGATGTTTTAACATATTTTTGTATTCTACTCAAATAAACGACCCACACCTGTGAGTGGCTCCAACAGCAATCTTACTGTTGGGTTAAATCGGTCCTAGAGTTCGATATTTCAATGTTTTAATTTATTCCATTGAAACAAACCACCCACACTTGTGAGTGGCCCCAACAATATCCTTACTGTTCGTTTAAATCAGTCCTTAAACACGATGTTTTAACATACTTTTGTATTTTACTGAAATCAACCACCAACACTAGTGAGGCCTCAACAGCATTCTTATTGATGGTTCTAATCGGTTCTCAAACTCAGTGTGTTAACATATTTTTGTTTTTTACTGAAATAAACCACCCACACTTGTGAGTGGCCCACAGCATCCTTACTGTTGGTTTTAATTGGTGCTCAAACTTGGTGTTTTAACATATTTTTGTATTCTACTCAAATAAACCACCCACTCTTGTGAGTTGCCGCAACAGCAATCTTACTGTTGGGTTAAATCGGTCCTCGAGTTCGATATTTCAACGTTTTATTTTATTTCATTGACTTAAACCACCCACACTTGTGAGTGGCCCCAACAGCATCCTTACTGTTGGTTTAAACCGGTCCTCAAACGCGATGTTTTAACATATATTTTTTATTCTAATCAAATAAACCACCCACACTTGTGAGTGGCCCCAACAGCATCATTACTGTTGGTTTAAATCGGTGCCAAAATTTGAATAATTTTACTGTGCATCTCTTTACAGAGAATAAACCGGGAACATATTAAAATATCTTGTTCGCTGCCGACGTCAGTTGAATTCAGCATATCGTTTACCAAAACGGATCCCGCTGCAAACCCAACCATATTATCCAACATCCCAGTGATATTGCGTGGAATTTGTCGGCTTCCAATAAAGCGAGTATCACGTCAACACATTCCTACCCTTGCCTTATTTGACCTGCATTCGGGTGGGGCTGGCGTCGATATTGCCTTAGTTTGGGATCACCAGTTTTTACACATTGAGGATGTATGCTAGTCCCAAGCATCATCTGTTGGTTCTCTGTGTAATTACAGCTGATCTAGCAATAACGGGGTTGCAACCTCGGGCGATCAATCATGCTCATGCTCATGCTGATACCCTTTTTTTTTTTATTTTAAAATAAGTGGCGTACATCTCATCCCCCCCCCCCTCCCCCGCGTTAATTATTATTTTTTTTTTACATCTTTCTCTATTATTAATAGAGAGTTCCCCCCTTTTTTTTTTTGTCAATGTGCATGTTTTACATACTCACACACAAACAAAAAAAAAAAAAAAAAAAAGAGAAAAAAAAACAAATGGAAAAATAAAATTTTTTTTTTTTTCATCATAATTTTTTATTTTTTATTTTAAATATCAAAGTTCAGTTTAGAAATGTTATTCAGCTTAGTTATGGCTGACAACAATTTTTTATTTAAAGTAAAATAAAAAAAAAAAAAAATTATTATTTTAAAAAAAAATTCTCTCGCACCAGGGAGGAACAAAAAAAAAAAAAAAATTTAACATATTAACACTGGCCCTATAACCGGTGAAGTATGAGCTCAAAACTAAATCATCCCTAATTTGATAGAAACGATTATTGTAATGTCAGTTTCCAACCAAATTGCTTCAAATTTCACGAGGTTGATCATGCCTGGAATTGAAACCGTTCAAGCATTGTGTAACAACAATTTTGAAACTGTCGTCAGTGTAGAGAACATGGATTAGCGAAGATACAATTTAAACGTTAGATGATATTTGAATAACTGTAGAGTCACATAGGTATCACCTTTTTGTTCAACGCTAATTATGAAAATTTTATTTTCAGCACTTTTTCTTTCTTTAATCAGTTCATTCATTTTTACAGCTCAATCGCGTTAGCTGTATGTTCAATTGCACAAATAACTTAATACCACGTCTTGTTGGAATTGTACTGTTTACTCGCAGTTTACCCTAGGTCAGAAGGGCTGATATTTTTTTGGGTAGATTAGTGGCAAGTAATATGGTACTTTGTAGTCTCATTTAAGTGTTGCCGCTAGTACTATAGCGTTGTGCCCTTGGGCGACGATAAGGCTCCTCAAGACGTCTAATTTAATCTAATCTAATCCAAACGCAGCCAATACAAGAAAGAATCCTGGAAATAATTGGGTTAGATGACGTCCAATTATTTTTTTGTTAATATTGATGCTTGCAGTATAATCAAAGACATGATGCAGATGTCAAACGGCCAGGCCTACTGCACTGCATTAACCACAAAGATGATTATGTAAAATGAGTTGGATTCAAATCAATAGATTTTAACCACAACGCACTTTGTGAATCTACAGGGGAGGAACAATGCGTGTCCATACCATACCATACGCTCCAAGTTATGTTAAGTTAAATATAATAGAGATTTTTAAATATTTGAATATTGAACAATGGTAGGATCTCACCCAGTCTCATCCAAAGCCTGTGCAGTGTAAAAACTTCAATCTGCCTCGCACGATACATCTGCACTTCGCACTCGTTCGGCTGCGCTGGATTCAACGGTTCGTGATGCCGGAACCGTTCCTTCTAATGACGCCAAAACTTTAACACAAACAACACAACGAACTTTTTTGGTACCAAACCGCTTGTTCGGATCTTGAACGCACAGTATTATTGTTCTTTTTATGTGTTTACTCGATCACTCAAGCCACCGTACAATAAGTAACCGAAAAATAGATACCGCGCTATGCCCGATAATAAAAGCAGATCGCACCAAAGTATCATCGAACATGCACTCCACGATACGGTTCCTCAAGATGGTGAACAAAATAAACACAAAATTATAAATTAAAAAAAAGCAACCAAAACAAGATTTAACTCTTATATTACACACTTAGAAAATTTTACAGTATTCGGTAATTTTTTACCGAACTTTCAACAGCTGAACGTTCGGTAATCCGATTTAACGGATGTCGGTAAAATTTGACAAGTTCCGGTAATTTTGTTACCGGAATACTGTAAAATTTCACCGAAATCTGGTAAATCGTATTACCGAACGTTCAGCTGTTGAAAGTTCGGTAAAAAATTACAGAATACTGTAAAATTTTCTAAGTCTGTAGGCATTTGCAGAAATGAATAAATCGACTGCATATAACTACACTGAAAAATTAGCACCGGGATTACATTGCTTCCACCTTTATTCGCAACAATCTCAAATTATGGAGTACACGGTTCGATTTCCGGACTACAGAGAGTATTCAACAGAGTGGCATCTGTCTTCGATTTTCATATCCCACGATATGAATCCATTTATTTTTTTAATGTTTTTATGTTATGGTCATGCTTAAATGTGTAGCTGTAAATTTTGACAATGTATTTTAAAATGATTCACCACACCTGCCTGTTGCTTGTTGATTTATTTTATTAAATCATTTATTTGTACAGGCTCAATAGAATCAACTTTACAGAGACAAGTTTTAATTTTAATAGAAATCAGTTATCTTAAAACTAAAGTTGAGAGGATAGAACCGATTACTCGCGGCCGTTCCGAGGTTAATGGGAATACAAATTTTAAGGGTGGGAGGATGTTAATGAATAATAATAGCCTGTTGATGAATAATAACAATAAAATAAGACTAAATTCAATAAACATAACTAATCTTAAATTTGTTACATTTTAATTTTAATTGGCGTATATGTGAACTGAAAATGTAAAAAAAACGGATGACTTCTTGACATACCATTTAACTATTTGCAGCTTTCGGTGACCCAGTTAACGGTCAGGAATGTTATGGTGAAGTATATTAAAGTTATATTAGATCTAACACCAGGTGATTAACATATATGTTCAAAGAATGTTTATCGTAAGTCACGTTTTACTCACGAAAACCTCATGGGAACTGCTTGGCTTGTGGTTAAAGTAATTAATCACCTGTTCGATTATCCGTTGCGTTTTCAGCGCCAATTATCCAAAAGCGTGAACACCGTTAGCGGAAAGCCGTCTGTTTTGACGATTGAAACGTAAAGCTCATTTCTTGTTTTCACCTACCAATCACGTCAACGACCTGCCAAAATCATAATTTGGTTTCCAAACCTCGGCGAAACAGAAAGTGATATTTCAATTAGTGAAAACGAAATAGTTTCTCAACTCTGACCGAAAGTCACGACTTAAGTTATGAATAATTGATTTGTCAGTCGGAGGTAAAAGAAACCGATACTTACGTGAAGAAATCGATCAGGCCTGGTTGGTAGGTCAAAAGGCCACACTAGCTCAGATGGGAGCATACCTATTTTGTTTTGTTTCTACTCTGTGTCTCAATTTCAAGAAGACCAAGTTGGCGTGGTCGAGATAACGTCACACGATACAAACCGGCAGGAATACCCGTAAGTTCATAGTACCTACCTATTCATGTTGAGAGGCGACAGCTGCATAATCCGATGTGGCTAGCAGAAGCAGCGTGACGCATGAATGTGGTAACCCTTTGCCAAGTTATTTTTCTCTATAAATTTGTTGCAATAAATTCCGGTCCTGTCGATATAGGAAAGGTGATAAAAGTAAACCATGGATAGTGAAAAGCGGCAAAAGCAGAAAAAGTAGTGAAAACCTCAGTCCCACGTTGTTATGAAAAACTTAACCGAGATTGTGGGCTAGAAATTTTACGATTATGAAAAGCATTGTTACTGATGATGCCGTTGCAATATTTATGTACACATATGCATTTGCGGCTGCGGCTAGGAGCTCATGTTGAAGTGCACATGCTAATGAAGGCAAGGGAAACTGTGAGAATTAACGTTAAATTTGTGTACATTCAGCATAAGCATAAAACTATTTCGAATGACATAGCAAATCAGAAAGTCATCAAAACTTACGCTTTCATTCGTCCAGAGTGACAATAACAATTAAAGCCGAAACCATAATGCCCCATTCAAATGAATATTTATGATGTTGGGTTAAATCCTTTTGTTGGCCGTTTTGGGTTAGGTTAAGTGCAAGGCATTGGTGGTGAACGAAACCAATTCCTTTTCAATGCTGTTTGATACCAAATTTATGTTCCCACTAGAATGGTTTAGCTGAGGCCACCAGCAGCGTTGCAATAACCGTAAATTCACTATTCTACAAAAATGCACCAAAAATTTGCGTAAGCGTAGGATTGCATTTGACACTGGAAGCCGTTGGAGATTTATGATTGACAGTGAAATACGAGTAGAGAGAAGAGTAATATATTGTTCTGCCATTTAAGAGGAACGTTTGACGGAGATGCGTCCGTAATCATCCCGCATGTATTGTTTGCCTTCGATAGTAGTTAAAAACGAAGCACTTATGATGCCAATGGTATCAACTGTTAAGTTACAAATGCGCGCGAACTTCTTAAGGTCTGTATCCACCTTAATCCGGACTTAATTCAATTCACTGTAACTTTTAAAATATTGCCCGTAGGATTGAAAAAAATCCCTGATATATGGCTGGGAGTACTCGATGAAAAATAATATGATTAGTGTTAACAGATGGCAACGAATGAAAAGCACGTGTGAAAGCGGATTTCGTACGGACGTGAGGCAAATCCTGACTTTTTAATAAGAAAAAATTGGAAAATTTGGATTTACTTAAATACATTATTCTCGGTTTGCTTAACTTATTTTTGGAAGGTTTGAATGTCGATAAAATGTTTGAATGTCGAAGTAATAAAAACAATGGATATTGAAGGAAACTCAGAACCTTTCCTGGGGCTTCAAATGGTGAGTTGACAATTTCGAAGGATGGTGCGACCGACCTCTTGGCCTCACAAGTTACTACCTCACGCCTCCATGAGTTATATGATCACAAAAGACTGCCAGCTGGTTGGCGTAGCCTGGGCAATGTTGTCAATTTGAGAAAAACGAAGTGAGGGGGGTACAACTAAAGATTGTGTACCTGTAAATCATTGTGTTTACCCATACCTGTAAATAATATCATATTATTTTCCATTCTCATTGAACTAATAATTTCAGCACGTTTTTGAATCATCTTTGGATTCCAAAACCGTTTAAGAGCCTGGAGCAACATGACCAGCATCAAAGGCTCCATTTGTTTTTCAACATTTCAGCTTAACATTTACTAAAAAATTTCACTTTTGAACTTCAACTACTATATTCATAAAAGACTGGCATGCGATATATGCAGATTAGGATTATGTTAAAATATTTTGTTTAGTGGTATTATGGTAAGATAAGCCATTTATTTCAGAAATAATCAAACCGTGCGCTTCTATCACTCCAATTGCTATCTTTGAAATATAACTAGGACAGTATATAGAAAATTTAACAACATGTCTTATAAAAAATATCTCTTATTGAAATTTTATCTTTGATATTTGGAATGATCTATTCTGTTTCCAGCTTTTCCAGGACTAAGTAGGATATTAATACATATCTACACTGAAAAATAATTTTATTTTACTATACGAAATCCAATGTAAGACTAACGAATCTATTCGTTGTTTTCTGCAACGAAACTGATTTGAACGTTTTATGAAGCTACTTCGTAATTAATGCTATACGCACAACTGTCAAAAGCACGAAGCATTTGTTAACACAGAAAGAACATTCGTACATTGTACGTGAACAATAAAGAGAGCTAAGAAATATTTTGGTACAACTTAAAAAGAAATATCTCCCTGGAGGTTACAAGAATGACAGACAGATCTACTATATCGACTCGAAATATAATTGAAAAAAAAAGGCGCAACCACGTGGAGTTGGAGCGTTTTTTTAAATGTTTCTTACATAAGGTTCGAACCTGTATTTTTAGAAAGTGCTCATTCTGAATCCGTGGTTGACCTCACTAGGCCATGATGACTCCTAAGAAGATACATGATTAATGAGTATCAAGTTATTACTCTCGAAAGCGCTTTGATTTTTATTCTGGGATAAATTAATTATTCCCGCCACCCATAAATTATTGTTGCTGCTGGGATGCGCAACATCATCTTGCATGAGTATTATACAAAAAGGTGTAATGATAGGATTTCACCAGATAAAAAGCAATATGAATGTTTCATACATTTTTTCTATGTACAAAATCCATGTTGACCAAACGAGTGAAAGCTATTTTACGAAAATAAATTTTCAGTGTAATTTTTATTTTTTCCAGTAGCAATCCAGTGGGTGTCAGATATATTTTGTATATACGCATATTATTTTCTCGTATTGACTTACTGTAGCCACTTTTTACATGGTCAAGTAATTTAAATTGTGTCTTAGAATTCCATGTACATCATCCAAGTTTGAAATTTGTGTAAATAGCATTTGTGTGAGTTGTGTGAGACAAGTAAGATCTTGTAAAGAACGAGTACAGGATACATAATTCTGTTTTCATTTCACATTTGATCAGCTTATCTATCCAAAAGCAGTCGAAGGATTTGTTGATTGGACAAGGGTTCGTGGAGTCGCCAGTCCCTTGTCATGTGAAGACACGTGGCTTTCGGGCTGTAGTCTTCAGAAGCTCCTGATTGATATCGACGGGCCCTGGTACAACAAGCCATCACGTAGGCTATTTTTTTTCGGGGAAACCGGCTGAAGATAGTCCTGCAGACATAGGTAATCCTTGCACTGATGGTGGGTTCTCATCACATCACATCAAAACCCGAATCTCTCCGTTCGAACAGTGGCTCGTAAAATAGGAATGTCACCTGAATGTGTGTGTGTGTGTGTGTGTGTGTGTGTGTGTGTGTGTGTGTGTGTGTGTGTGTGTGTGTGTGTGTGTGTGTGTGTGTGTGTGTGTGTGTGTGTGTGTGTGTTTAGACGGGATGGAAACTCTGCAACCAGACACATGAAGAACTCAGGGTGTGGGGATGAGGGTGCCAACTCCTCGACCCACTAAAAACCCACCCGTGCCTTAAGCCCGTGGCTCCCCGGGACCACCTGTCGGTATTACTTCGGGGAAGGGGGCTATTGTGCTTGTTAAGCACCCACTATGTCTAACTACTTAGGGTTTTAGTAGTTAGATGGTCCCTGCGACCTGCCTTTGGTCGTTTCGCCATTTTTGTTGAAGATCGAGGACGATCTGGGAGGCTGCTACGCATACAGCGTCCCAAACGTTCCGGCCCTGGCACATCCTCTGGACCAAGTTATCCGGAGTCGTGTAGTGACCGCTTACGGCAATCATGCCGGATCTCGCGCCGTCAAAGCGAGGACATGCGAAGAACACATGTTCCGCAGTTTCCACGACTCCCGCGCACTCGCTGCATGCGGAGGACTGTGCATGCCCATATTTGTGCAGGTATTGTCTAAAACAGCCGTGGCCAGACAATATCTGCGTTAAGTGGAAGTTCACTTCACCGTGTCGCCTACCGACCCACCCGGTTAATTCCGGGATTAGTCGGTGGGTCCACCGACCTTTGGTGGAGTTGTTCCATTCCCTTTGCAACTTAACCATGGATGCGGCTCTACGTCCTCTTTTATGACAATGCCTATTGGCATCATCCCCGCTAGGACGCAGACCGCGTCGCGTGATACCGTTCGGTATGCACTCACCACTCTTAGGCACATAAGCCTGTGTGTACTCTCTAGCTTACTTGAAGTAGCTCTTGGTACTCAAGGCGGTGATCCATGCCGGCCCGCCGTACCTAAGTATGGACAGGGCGACGCTAGCCAGGAGTTTACGCTTACTCCCTTGCACCGCCGAGCTATTCGACATCATACGTGATAATGCCGATATAGCCATAGAGGCTTTCTTGCAAGCGTAATCGACGTGACTGACAAAGGACAGCTTATCGTCGATCATAACCCCAAGATACCTCAAGAACCTCTTCGTTTCTATTGTGCAGTTACCTGCACTGATCGTCGCATGATGCTCCGATTTCCGATTATTCACCACCGTGACCTCGGTCTTATGGTGGACTAGCTAAAATTGCCTGGAGCTCATCCATCTCTCCACAATGCCAATGGAGGGTGAGGCCGTTAACTCGACCTCCTCGATGGATTCGCCACATATCTCTAGGGTGATGTCATCCGCGAACCCGACTATCTTCACCCCGCTCGGGAACTCAAGCCGCAGTACCTCGTCGTACATCGTGCTCCATAACACCGGACCCAGGATCGAACCTTGTGGGACGCCTGCGGTGATCTGCACACGTTTCTGGCCTGCCTCTGTATTATATACCAGTACGCGATTCTGGAAGTAGCTTCCGAGAATTTTGTACAGGTACCCAGGAACCTGAAGGCGTTGGAGCGAGTCGGCGATAGCCGCCCAACTGGCGCTATTGAACGCATTCCTCACGTCAAGGGTGACCACCGCACAGTATCGTACTCCTCGCCTCTTGCGCTGGATTGCCACCTCGGCCGTCTTGGTCACGGACAGGATGGCATCCACCGTCGACTTCCCTTTACGGAAGCCAAACTGATTATTAGACAGACCGCCATACACGGAGGGTATATGTTGTCAGTCTGTTGAGGATTACCCTCTCGAGCACCTTACCCGCTGTATCCAACAGACATATAGGTCTATATGCCGATGGATCTCCTGGTGGCTTCGCTGTCTTTGGTAGCACACTAGGGTCTGAATTTTCCAGGCGTCCGTCCACCCTTCCGTCGCAATGACAGCGTTAAGGTTTGGGATACTGGAACGCTGGTCATGGGACACATCAAAGGCGGCGGGTGCCATGGACTTGGGTCGTGGCTCGGAAAGAGTCCCCCTACGATCACCTGCAGCAGCACGGATGAACGCTCGGTTGGAGCCGCCGATCCTCTGGTTTTGGCCATTACAACCCGGTAGGCGTCACCCCACGGATTCGTATTGACCTTCTGACACAGACCCTCGAAGCAGGCTCGCTTGCTGGCCTTTATATCCCTCTTTAGTGGTGTGTGTGTGTGTGTGTGTGTGTGTGTGTGTGTGTGTGTGTGTGTGTGTGTGTGTGTGTGTGTGTGTGTGTGTGTGTGTGTGTGTGTGTGTGTGTGTGTGTGTGTGTGTGTGTGTGTGTGTCCAATCTAACACCCATCGGCCGGCAATGGTATTATAGAAGAAATCTTTTTAAAACAATCATTCAAAAGACCATTGGAAGCAGCTTTAATCCGGGAGCTAGAAAGTGATAGCTCTACTGCCGATCCTGCAACCCATTTCACAATGTCTGGAGAGTCACGCCCATTCCGAGGTTACTTTCACATACAATAAGCCCCGCATGTAAACATTACCGATATCATTTGGATAAGGGCACGGCAACACACTTCCAGATTTGGACATTTTAAATTTCCAAGCCAGGCACGTATTTAGTATTATTAGAAAAACAGATTATTGTTATATATTTATAATCAGAAGATCTCACCCATGTCTGCCTCCTCATTCACACTATCTTGTTCATTCGTAAAAATAAAAATTTTCGACGTTGATTCGTATTTAATTTCATGCACACGCGATTAAATATGCGCAAAAATTAACGTTGCTAAACCGCCCGCTAGATATGCAACCTGCATAACGAAACTCTGTACACCCCGTGTTGAATGCACCTAAAATTATGTGCAAGCTTGTTTTCGTTTGCTGCTTCTGACCAGCAAATGGCCATTCTCTGCATTGCACTAGTTTCAAAACTGCTAATAATCATCGATTCACTCGCGACAAAGCGGAAAAACACTATAAACTGATAAATTATGCCCGAGTGTCACAATATTACCACTAATAATCAAAACTAAGCTGATGTAACTCTTCTTCCAGGTGCGGGGGCGAAGCACAAAAACAAAACCCATAGGAATGTCACCTGGATTTGTCCCAAAATCAAAACAACGTTTGGGGCTGGAGCCGTATGAAGTAAAAACAGTTTCAAATCACAACGACAAACAGAACGTGACAGCAAAATAACGGGCTCGACGATTGTACTGCGAATATTTGACGAAAATTTCATGCGTGGTTGTGGACGATGAAACTTACTGGAGGATTTCAAGCAGGTTTCAGGGGTGGTATTCGATTCTGCTATGGCTACAGTTCAGCATTTCATGACGAAGAAGGCATCGAAATTTCCCAAAAAAACAATTTGCACGTGTGGCAGAAAGAGTCAATCTTTCGTCATTACATGCACAATCAACAAGGAGATTTACCAGAAAAAGTGCCTGCAGAAGCGATTTCTACACACATAGAAATTATGAGTTTTACATGAGACGTAATTACAATTTGATTTACGTCAAGGAACGTTAACAATTATTTCATGTAAAATTATGTATCCTGAAACAGAAACAGATGCAACTCTACAAAATGTGTGTTAGATTTAATTGATTTCCTTATCTCTTTTGAGTGATTCTTATGTTCTAAATGCCACTCGCATGTGTCGGTCTCATTGCACTGAAATTTACATGACTTTTTGGTAGTTTGTACTCTTCTTCAAAAACCACAAAGAAAAACTTTAGTTTTGGCCCGATTTGGCATCATTAGTTCGGATTGTTGTGGATACAGACCTTAGTATAGTAGTTAATAACAAAATGTTAACAAGCCAGAGGCGGCATATTGGAGTCTTGATTCGGTAGAGGAGATCTTTCGGCTTGCACTTTTCCCTTCTTTTTCAGAATAACTCTTTTTAGATCCATCTGTGATTCCAAACAACTATGCAAAATTTGGGGACGCCCATCTGCAACACGGGCTTTCGCCAAGCATTTAAATTAATCAATGGCCCCTTGCACTGAACTGGCCGGCTTGTTATGCCGCAAGTGTACAGTAGGGATTCTTTGTCAAGACCCGATGCTAAGAGTCAGATGCATAGCGGTAATATCACATCAATTAGTTTTTCGATTGTGTTTATCTACTCACTTTTTTGTATATTTACCGTAGTAATATATGGGATTCAAATGATTCATTTCATTAATTAAAACCAATGTAGTACCTATGAGATTCAGCACAAATGATTATTGCGATGCATGGAAACGGAGCAGCACATCGAAAGTTTAGATACTCTATTCTTTATACGGTATATAATTTCAGATCATCCATGGAATTCCCAAGTATTGTATAATAGCTTTAAATTCATTTTTTTTCTCGTCGTTATGATACATTGTCTAAACTTTCAGCTTTATAATGGATACGCAAGTCTGTCTTAAAAAGCAGCAGGACCAAAATCTGCAGACAAGTAGTTACAAATAGAATTGTTATTATCATTTTATATTATAACATAACTTATAATATATTTTGCTTGCTATTTTATATGACATTTTCAGTTTCACATTTGTATTTCCTTGTAAGTTATAGCCCACCTAACCCACGTTATGTATCTGAAAAGATAGGAGGGTTTTTAACGTTTTTTTTTAGAAAGGATCATGTAGGACAAAATATCCTAATAAAAACTTTTTCCTTCTTCATAAAAAAATACAATAATTAAAAAACTAACATTTAGTATTTCACAGACATCAAGAATCTTTTATAGGTCCAGTAGCTAACATGTTGCTATGGGAAAATTGATTGTTGCCTTTTTTACTTTCATGTTCTTTACTATTTTGCTAGGTGATCATTTTTTTTAAATATATAAACAAATGTTTTCGTCCAACAATCAATAACAGACTTTGGAAATTTTCGCCATTTCAGAGTTACAATCATCTAACACCGCATGAGTTGAAGAGGAAAATAGGTGAATTTTAATATTATATGTATATTATTAAGTATTGAGTTTAACACTTACGCACATACGAAATCTATTAAGTTGATCAGCCGTCAAATTGTACTAAACAGATGGTGGTAGTGATTTCGAGCAGAGGTTACTCTAACCTGATCAAAGTGATATATCAGTTTTCCTGTGGTAGAACTTAATATCTAAATAAATAAATTGTGCTATATCTGAAAAAAAATCTATGAATATAGAAATGATGTACTAGACTTTTTAGGCTATACTATTTAGGAAGCAATATACAACATTTCTGTCATTTCAGGATCAATCAAGTCACTTTACTTACCAATCAGACCATGGCCGGGGTCTCCTCTGCTGTATAGAGAAGTTGTCTCCATTCTTTTCGGTCCATGGCTGCATTTATCCAGCCTCACAGTCTACGAAGGGTCCGCAGATCGCCTTCTACATGATCGATCCACCTTGCTCGTTGCGCGCCTCTTCTTCTTGTGCCTGCCGGTTCGTTTTCGAGAATCATTTTAACGGCGCTGTCGTCTGACATTCTTACGACATGCCCAGCCCACCGGAGTCTACCGATTTTAGCGATGTGTATAATGGGAAGATCTCCCAGCAACTGATGCAACTTGTGGTTCATTCGCCTCCTCCACGTTCTGTCTTCCATTTGTACTCCACCGTAAATCGTACGCAACACTTTCCGTTCAAAAACACCAAGGGTGCCTTGGTCCTTCACAAGCAACGTCCATGTTTCGTGGTCGTAGAGGACTATCGGTCTAATTAATGTCTTGTAGATGGTAAACTTTGTAGTTCGACGAACTTTGTTCGATCTTAGCATTCTTCGGAGTCCAAAGTAGGCACGAATTCCAGCCATAATGCGCTTTTGTATCTCTCTGCTGGCGTTGTTATCGGCAGTCACCTATAAGTCCAGTAAACGAATTCGTCTACCACCTCGATTTCATCACCGTAAATTTGAACTCGTAGTGGGAGGCCAACATTGTCTTTGCGTGAGCCTCTTCCATTCGTGTATTTTGTTTTCAACGCCTTAATCATAAGTCCAATCCTATTTGCTTCAGCCTTAAGTCTGGTGTACGTTTTCACCATCATCTCAAAGTCACGTGCAACGATATTGTCGGCGAATCCAAAAAGTAGGATAGACTTCCTGAAGATCATGCCATTCGTGTCTATCCCCGTTCTTCGAATGACCCCCTCCAATGCAATGTTAAATAGCAAACACGACGATCCATCACCTTGCCGTAACCCTCTCCGAGATTCGAAGGGAATCGAGTGACACACATCATCGTTGCTTTGACCAATCGCGTCGTTGCTTTGACCAATCGCGTCAGTTTTTACCAGCCATAGCTGGTCTCGATCGATTGTGTCGTTAGCTGGTTTGAAATCGATGAAAAGATGATGTGTGGGCACGTTATATTCACGACATTTCTGCAGCACTTGCCGAATCATGAAAATCAGTTCCGTAGTAGCGCGGGCACTCATGAATCCCGCTTGGTAAGACACCACTCATGAATCCCGCTTGGTAAAACACCACCATGTTTTAATAGCTCACATGGAAGTTGGTCAACACCAGCAGCTTTGTTGTTTTTCAACCGACCAATTTTCTTCTCAACTTTCTGGAGGGCTGGGGTCTTCTGCGCGTGTGCCACCTTTGTTTGCTGTTACATTGCCGATCAGGTGCTCGTCAAAGTACTGCTTGAAAGGTGTCTATCACCTCACACTTATCTGTGAGAAGGTTAACTTCCAAGTCGCTGCACATATCGGTTTGTGGTAAGTAGCCTTTGCGCGAGCTGTTCCATTTCTCGTAGAATTTGCGTGTATCACGGAATAGTGCCTCTATGGCTTCGTGGTCTCGATCTTCCATTTGGCGTATTTCCTTTGAAAAATATAATTTTACCTGTTTCGTGCATGTCTGTATCGTCCCACATTCGGTATTGTACGGTGTTGCAGGATTCTCGCCCGTGCTGCATTCTTCTCCTCTATTAACTGCTTGCATTCGCTATCAAACCAGTCATTTGGTGTTACGATTCGGTGCAGAAATACCTAGTGCCGCTATTGCAGTGGTACAAATGGCGGTTTGAATATCTTTCCAGTCATCTTCAAGAGTAGCTGCTCTCCCGTTGGCAGGGCTGCTTCAACCTGTTGCGCGTATTCCTGGGCAACTCCGGTTTCTCGTAGAAGCTCAAAGTTGGGTCGCGCCGTCCGAATTCGTCGCGAAAGTATTGAGCGCGTACATATTGCAACTAGGTAGTGGTTCAAGTCTACATAACCGAAGGTTATGTTCGCATGTGACCTGAAGTTCTACCGTGTTATTTATTCGCCAGTTGATTGCTGTGCCATCCAAGCTGACATCGACACGTTGCTGAACTGGTGCTTACTAAACGGAATGGAATTTAACTTTCGAAAGTGTAATGTCATCACTTTCTATCGGACAAGAAATGCTACTATTTTCAACTATACAATGGCATCGACCAGCATCTCCAGACTCAGCACCGTTAAAGACCTTGGCGTGCTACTGTGATGTGATGTGTGATAAGAACCCACCATCAGTGCAAGGATTACCTATGGCTGCAGGACTATTCTCCGCAGGTTGTTCTGATGGCTTCTTGTAGCAGGGTCAGCCGATCTCAGTGAGGACCTTCGGAAGACTACGGCCAGAAGGCCGCGTGTCTTCGCATGACAAGGGACTGCCGACTCCACGAACCCTTGTCCAGTCAACAAATCCTTCGACTGCCTTAGGCTACCCCCCTTGGACAATCCCCGTTATATAGTTGTTAAAGGAACAGTGGAAATTTTTAGCATAAATGACTTATAAAATAAAAAAAAAAATTAAAAAATAAAAAGACAAAAAGAAAATTCCACGGCTATACTGAACTTTAGATTCAATTAACACATTTTATTTGTTTTTATTTGCACTAGTAAATGTACTGGGATATTGCAAATTTCTACTGTTCCTAATAATATAGTTGTGGGCAATAAAATGAGGAAGGATCGTACCAAAAAATTACATTTCAAATAACTTACCATAAAAGCATATCAGTCTCTATGTTGCATGAAAGACCTTGGCGTGCTACTGGACAATAATTCAATTTTTTTCCAACACATCGCAGCAACGACGGCCAAGGCTTTCGCCATGCTTGGATTTATGAAACGTAATACACAGCAGTTCGAAGATGTTTACTGTTTGAAAACACTCTATTGGTACGCAGCGTTCTGAAATATGGTGTGCTTATATGGGCACCATTCCATGCCACTCAAATAAATCGTATTAAGCGAATTCAACGCAACTTCGTTCGATTGGTGCTTCGTCGGCTGCCGTGGAATGACCCTATTCGGCTGCTACCCTACGAGTATCGCGGTGCTTTGATAGACCTGCCGTCGCTGTCTAGTAGGAGAATACTTTTCCAACGCCTGTTTATATTTGACATCATGAATAACAACGTAGACTGCTCGGTACTGTTGAGCAACATTAATCTCAATGTCCCAGCCAGAAGAACTCGACGTGTTGATTCTCTCCGTATTCCTGTTCACCGTACTCACTTTGGGAAGAACAATCCGATTGATGTCTGTTGCCGCTTTTTTTACAAAGTTTATGACCAATTTAATTTTAATGCGCCAAAGTCAATATTTAGAAGTAGAATTAGTTAATAGTATCCGTCTGTACGATATTTTCCAAGATAAGTAAATAGATAAATAAACATGGTCGATTTGATTATCTGGGAGGCCGCAAACTTTACGCATCGTTTGCCGTTCGACGTGGTACTGTTCGGCTTAATTACCGATCCGTACATTGCCTCCCGTCCTACCTGAGCGTTCATGTCACCAATGACAATTTTAACGTCCCGCTGTGGGCAGCCATCATAAACTTGCTTTAGATGCGCGTAGAACGCTTCTTTTTTGTCATCGGTCTCCCTTCGTGTGGGCAGAGTACGTTGATGATGCTGTAGTTGAAGAAACGACCCTTGATCCTCAGCTTGCACATTCACGCATTGATCGGAAACCATCCAATCATGCGTTGACGCATTTTGCCTAGCACTGCAAAGCCAGTGCCCAGCTCGTTTATGGTACCACAGCCGCTCGATGCCCGCTTTCTGTCCTGTCTAGCAAAGTTTCGGCAGTGCTACAACTTTGAAGTTGCGTGGTTGCAGCTCGTCGTCGATTATCCTATCGCTGTTTGGGAAGCAGAGCGATTTGCAGTTCTATGTGCTGAGTTTTCAACAGTAGTCCTTATTTAGTCGTCTAGGTCTTTGCCGATTGTTCCGGTCCATATTAACTTCTGTATTATTTGTAACTTGTTGAGCCTTCTTCCAGCCCCTGTCTCGCCGGTGGACCATCATGCACAGCTCTGTTAAGAGTCCTATGCTGGCACGAGGACGATAATTAGCCGCTCCTAACATGGAGAACAGACGCTGTTTTGAGCCGCCCCTGGGGAACAGACGCTCAGATAGACTGCACCCATCAAAGAGGTTCAATTTCTTCTCGTGATGACAATCACCGACGTCAGGAAGATGACTCCACCACCTGGACCCTACATATCGCACTCATCAACACATGAGCCGGAACCAACGGCTTTACTTCCCTTCCCACAGATGTTGGTAACCCGATCTTTCCAATGGTTACTCATACCCCAGTCAGCACCACGGGGACGTAGGGATAGGAGTTACTGAACGTACCAATGTTACGCATAGTCCAAATGGCTGGACCAACCAATCATCAACCGAGTGAAGGACATATATAATAGATACGTATGAAGAAGTACTTTTCTCTTATATCAATATAAACATAATTATAAAAACAATTAATGCTTATACTGGGAAATGGGAGGGACAATCAGGGCCCACGATTGAAGCACTCTGAATTTGGAGAGAGGGCGGGCTCTTCTTCCCACCCATAGGGTCTTCGATTTTTTTTCAAAACTACCTAAAATGTGTAATTCTCCTCCATGGAAAATTATGTCAATATTAACGTAACTATCTAACACATCGGTCAATAAATCCTAGGCCTAACTACCAGATGGCACCACTAATAAAATATCCATATGATTTTTCAAAAGTACAAACCTTCAAAAGATTACTGTCAACATTTCATGACGTTTGGTTTATTATTTATCGAGTTACAGTGGTTTAAGTGACTCTACTTTTGTGATTCTTAAAAACGATGGATTTCGTGTGTTGATAAATCATTGCTTTTTGATGGGAAAAAACACCGTTCAAGCCCAAGCTTAGCTTGAAAAATGTTATCCGGACCGATGTTATCGAAAATGACCATCAGACGATGGTTTACCAATTTCAAACGTGGTCGTACGGACACCGATGATGCTGAATGCCCTGGTCGACTAAATGAGGCAGTTATTCCGGAAAATATTGGAAAAACCCTGAAAATCATCATGGGCAATCGCAAAGTGAAGTTGCAAGGGATAGCTGACACTCTGAAGGTATCAAAAGGTAGTGTTTACACCATCATACACGAACATTTGGGTATGGAAAAGCTGTTTTCCAAATAGGTGCCGCGTTTGCTCACACCAGAGCAAAAACAACAACGAGTCGATGATTCAAAGAGCTGTTTGGAGATGTTCACGCGAAATAAGAAGGAGTTTTTGCGTCTACACAACACAATGGATGAAACATGGATTCACCTATTCACTCCGGAATCAAATCAGCAGTCTGCTGAGTGGCGTGCAGACGGAGAAAGCCGTCTAAAGCGTCCAAAGACTCAAACATCGGCTGGGAAGGTAATAGCCTCTGTATTTTGGGATGCGCATGGAATTTTATTCATTAACTACTTGGAACATGAAAAAACAATCAACAGCGACTATTATATCGGTTTGTTGGATCGATTGAAGGCCGAAATCGCCCAGAAAAAGCCTCATGCACCGTGTCACTAGTCAATAAAAACAGCCGCAAAAATTGGGTTTCGAATTGCTACCGCACCCACCGTATTCTCTTCATCTGGCCCCCAGCGATCACTGGCTCTTCGCAGAACTCAAAAAGGTGCACCGTGGAAAGAGCTTATGAGGAAGTGATTGCTGAAACTGAAGCATATTTTGAAGGTCTCGATAAATCGTTCTACATCGGTGGTATCGAAAAGCTAGAGAAACGTTGGAATGATTGTATCACTCTAAAAGGAGATTATATTGATGAATAAAAATGAATTTTGGCAAAAATTGTTGTTTTCCTACTTAGACCCGGGACTTATTGACCGATGTGTTAATTAAACAAATATAACACTATCTTATGAATACCATAGGTCATAGTAAGCCTAAATAGATGTTCAATTGAATCTATGGTTGTTTTCTTCACAAAAAAAAAATACTATTGATCGTGAAGAGCTATGGACTAATAGGGTGGTCAAATAATATGGAATCGATTGAAAATTTCTCGTAAGCATTGATGGCAAGTATTTCTAAATGTCTTAATAGTAACAGCGAGAACGAGAACAAAAAGTGTAGTAATTCATATTAACAAACATCTTCTAATGTTGTACATTTTTTCCGAAGAGAATTTTGAAGAACTTCGATACTCTCCAGATTGATGTATTGATATCATTCCTTGTATGAAAGGCGGAAGTTAATACTTCCTGTGTTTAACCTCAAAAGGTTATTTTACCAAGCGCTGAAACCTGCCAACTATTCGCGATTTAAAAGTACTATTTTCAAATAATGCTTTATAAAAATATGTACATACACTGAAAGTTAATTTTAGTTTATATTACGAAATCGAAGGTAGAACTAACGAATCTGTTCGTTGTTTTCAGCAACGAAACTGATTTGTTCTTTTTAAGAAGATACATTCGTAATTAATGCCACACGCGCAACTGTCAAAAGCACGAAGCATTTGTTGACACAGAAACAACATTCGTGCATTGTACAAAAACAATACAAAGAGCTACGAATATTTTGTTACCAATTTAAAAGAAACGTCTCTCTGATAGTTGACTGCATGACTGAGAGATCTACTTTATCGACTCGAAATGTAATTGACACAAAAACACAACCACGTGGAGTTGTCCAGCGTATTTTTTTTAATGTTTCTGACATGGGATTCGATCCTGTATTTTTGGAAAGAGCTGATACTGCATCCTCGGTTGATCTCACTATGCCATCGAGACTCATGAGGTGATAAGTGAATAATAAGTATGATGTTATAACTCTTGACAGAGCTTCAATTTGTATTTTGGGATAAATAAATTATTCCCGCCCATCCCAGCAGCAACATCAGCGAAGCAGCGATTGGCTGGTCTTCACGAAATCCATTTCGTGCATTATACAATAAGGTGTAATGATAGCATTTCACTAGATAAAAAGCAATTAGAATGTTTCATACAATATACGAGACATTTGTTCTATGTACAAAATCCATGATTACGAAGCGAGTGAAAGCTATTTTACGAAAATAAATTTTCAGTGTGGTTTTTTTTTTTTTTTTTTTTTTTGGGGGCCGGAATTGCAAATCAATTATGTATCACAAAAATTAATTATGTTAGTACGGAAACAATCTATGCACAACCGTATGTTTGCCGTTATACGAAAAGCTCTAAACGCAGATGTTTGTCCCTTGCCTCAGATGTATTTACGAGTTCTTTCCATTAAACGGTCAGCTTAAACTGAATAATGCTAAATAACAAAACGTTCAATGTGGCAGCTCCATCAGATGATAGTACCAGTCTACGCGGAACAACTGACTGATTTTAATGACCATTCTTTATCACAACGTACCCAGGCGGTAAAGATGCTGGTCACACCTTTTCATCAGACTAGAAGGAGGCAATACGCTTCTTTAGTAGATTGGAATAACCGCTGTTTGCGTGAACACCTGGGAAAATTAAAAGTGCAACAATTGACATCCGTTCGTTTACCAACTGGCAACGAAGCATGGATTGTGTCGGTTGTCCCTGAAAAAATGAGCAGCTTTCTACATCACTGCCTGTACAATCCGTGAGTGGTGGGGTTAACAGGAAGCTGAGCTAATTTATTTCCCGCCACAAATGGCTTCAAACGTTCGAGGGCATGTAATATGTAAAATTGGCCAACAACGGGTGCGCACTCCATGTGAATAAAAACGGAAAGGTTCATCGGTCATTAAAATTTGAGGAGGACAACCAGACTATGGCTAGGATCGAAACACAGGGAACAAGGGAATTCTCTCTTGTGCTTGTGAAATTCCTTGAGCACCCGCATCAGTTCATTAATTAATGACTATTAAAATATCCTATTTACAGGGACTCTGTCTGAAGTTGCACTAAATTGTCAATTGAATGCGAGCTCTTTAGTCGTGACATTTGACGTTTAACATTGGTTCAGTATGCATTTAAAAAAAATACTAACATTGTCTGTTGACCTAATATTTTATATTAGCGCGCCAGTACGCTTGTTTGTTACCTATCGTTTTGCGTTATTGAAATCAATGAGATGAGTACGTCGAAATTTTGTAAAAAAAAGAGGTTTTCAGCCTGCGATTTGTGCGGCTCTGAATTGCTGGTTATGAGTCATTGGAAATGAAAAGGTTTGCACAAGGCTAATGCTAGGATAAATCTGGGTCTTATTTTTAAGAGCCAGTTTGTTTATTCGGAAATCTAAAAAAATGTTAGAAGGGAGGTAGCTCATCAAATCTTCCGGTCCGCCTCTAAGCATCTTGCTATGAGGTACCAGGTGAGTCTCCACCGATTGCCTATTGATCTGCCTGTCTGTATTGAGTAACCTCAAATTATAATGATTCACCCACTATGTCACAAAACTTTGCGATTTGTTGAGCAGATTGGAGATATTGAAATACTTGAGTATAGGCCGAAGTCTCCCCCGGGTGGTGTTAAATCGATGAGCTTGGACATCAATAGAAGCAAAGTTGCCAGAAGGCACGAAATGCATCTACGGACTCTTATTTTTAACAGGTCCCTATTGCCAGACTTTCGGTTTAAATGCCAAAAGTCCACCCACATTCAAAAGTAGTATAAACTAATCTTTCTAGCATCTATGCTCACAACGATAAAATAATAATTATCACATTATTTAACTCTATATGGAAGCGTTTGGTACGGGAGGTCTACGCTTTCTTCCTTCCTTCCCTTGATTCGAAGTAGTAGAGCGATTTCAGACACTCTTTCTGGAATCGCTGTATTTCTTTGAATCCTCTCCGCGGCACATGCTACGCAGTAGGCCTGAGAAAAATGATGTATTCAAGAAGTCGTCATTTTCCAGGATGTTTTCAAGAATTGGATGCGTTAGTGTGAGATTAGATCAGATTAGGTTAGATATCTAAAAAATGTTAGGTTTACGGATCCGATTGATTGTTTTTAGTGTAACATCCTTTTTGTTACACTTAATACTACTTCTCGTAGAAGTGGATCGATTACTCGCGGTTCATCAGATGTTAGAACGTGTGTTCTACGGATGGATCAAGGATACAGCATGGTACCTTGCAGTCTCATCGGCCGGTTGTCGTCAAAACTATGCCGTTGTTCAATGTGAACAGGGTTTGTATCCAATGAGTCGCCTGTGGTGACCATTAGAAAATAATTAGGTTCATCAAGTCTACGAAAAGTGTTCTAAAACATGAAACGTGAATCTATACACCTATGGATGGTTCCAATAACTTGTTCATATAAGGGCAATGTGGTCCTGGGCACTTGATTTGACAAACTCGCTGTTGGATTTTTGGAATCAAGGCATCGATTGTAAGTTTTTTTTCTTCTAGCCCAAAACTGATCACTACCCTTGGGGTACCTTGAACATGTCCAGATGCGCTCAATGTGGCATTTTGCTCTTTATAAAACCAACATTGTAGTTCTCCTCGAATTCGCAAGTGATTTGAGATATCGCATGCTGGGTTTCGAGGCAAGTCCAAAATTGGTCACTTCCTCATGTGTACTTGAACTTGTCCGGATGTGTCCAGAGCGGCTTTGGGTACTTGATATAAGTAAAGGCTGACTAAAAGTAAATTGGCACGCCCCTCGCAGGCCGCCATCACGCCTCAAGTGTTGGGAATCTTTGACAGTAGTTTCTTAACACATCTATAGAGAACAACTGTTGCAAGTTTGATCAAAGTAGTCGATCGCGTTCAAAAATAACGTCAAATGGAACTCGAAAGAAGGAAAAATATTGTGCACAAACACCTGAAAAATCCAGAGTGGTCCTGTTCCTAAATTGCTAAAGATGCCGAAAACAACAGTTTGTTGAGTGCCATGGAAAGTATGAAGAGTATGGAAAGGAATCAGCGTGCCTTCGAAAAAACTGGAACCAGGGATCGTCAGCTGAGCAGCAAGGTGTTAAGGTGCGTTAAAGGCAACCCCGGTCTATTGATCCGAGATGTGGCCAGAAGGTACAACGCCAACTTTCAAACGGTGCAAGTCGCCAGTAAACATCCGAACCGGTACATGAAGCAGAATTCCGTGTACGACCGTGTTTTGACGAAACACAGGGGCTGCACTTTGATCGATGACGAAACATACGGCTCACTCGATTTTAAGCAGCTTCCCGGTCAAAAGTTCTTCATCGCGACTGGACGTGGGGATGTACCGGAATGATTCAAGTTCGTGCTTGCCGACAAGCTCACGAAGAAGGCCATGATTTGGCAAGCGATTTGCAGTTATGGCCTGAAACTGAACCATTCGTCACATCCTCGACGATGACATCCCAATTTTACATCGAAGAATGCCTGAAAAAGCGTGTATTTCCGTTCATCAGCACGCATATGTTCAAAGTCATCTTTTGGTTCGATTTAGCCAGCTGCTACTACTCCAAGGTGGTTCTGGAGTGGTATTGTCAGAAACTTCGACCAATCGAAAAATGCTGTGCAATTTCAAAGCAGCGACTTCGACGAAACGGCGAAGGACATCCAGCAAATGCGGGTAAAATGGAAGAAATGCGTTGATTCCGTATCCGTTTCCACTGTGCGGGCGCTGATGGGCTCCATCAAGAGGAAGGTCAGAGATTTCGTTCGAACTGGAGAAATTTAACCATCTAATGCTGTAACTTTGAAGTTTTAATAAAAGTACTGTAAGGCAACCATTAATAAGCTTTTTAAACTTATTGAGTCACGAATTTCTAGTCTTTTTGTGCGTACCGATTTACTTTTAGTCAGCTTTAACCATAATAGTTTTCTATAATTACTCATGTGATTTGAGGTGTAGCATGATAAGTTTTGGTTCAAGTTGGAAACTTGCCACTTTCTATGTGATACACGGAACATGGGCTGCCATTATGCCTACGATTGATTTTTACTTTTGGATTCTCATATGACCTGAGGCGTCGCATAGGTTTAACGTGATTAACGGCCTACATTCACAGGAAAGCGTTTAAGTGATATCTCCGGAACGGGTGAACCAATTCCAAAAACATTCGATAGCATTCACCACTTTGAAATATATTTGGCGTTTATTCTATGAAAATTGGTACAGTGGTTGCTGTGAAACACGTCAGCATATACACATATACACCCACACACATACACACCCACACACCCACACATTCATAGACACACAAATACACACGTATACATTTGACGCACTAGTCGAGTTGAGTCGAATGGTAAAAAACACACAGCCCTGCAGATCCTGGCAAAATAGTAGAATCTTCAAGCGCTCGCAATTCCTTTCTCTGTATGAAGGGTAAAAACCATGGAAATCCGTAAAAACGATACTCTCAAAATATCATCTAAAGCTATTAGAGTTTCAGCAAAGCTATAAATTAAATAATTTAAAGATATAAATTAAATAATTTTCAAAGGCACTTCTATCTAAACGCTCATTTAAATTAGTTGAACAAAATTTGTCATTTTTAACTACAGAATCCTGTTCTTATGCGAAATTTTGTATAATTATTTCGATTTTGCCCTTACGTTATAATAGGACCAGAACGATCTGAATTTCATTAACTTGTTTTTCAACCGTAATCAGCTTCCTATGAACGACTCTGTTTATGTGTGAATTATTTTGAGGTGATATTTGAACTCGTGACATTGGAGTGTGATGTTTGAATCTTAATCACTACGCCTGCGTTGCCTCCCGAATATATGCTGTCAAAAAACCGGATAGTTAAATTGGTTAATTCGAGCTTCACGCTATAGAAATTAATGAAACGGTTCGGTGCGGCAGTCTTCTTCAATTAGTTTTCATTAGGGAACCCTATTTCAAGAGAAATAATATGGACGCACATAGACCACGTCACTGAGGGAATTGGTTCCTTTATTGGGTTTATTTGAATACATCGGCTAAGGGGATTTATTAAAACTTGGCTCTGAACTCCTATCGTGGGTTGTCAATTAGATTGAGCTGATGGAGTATTTAACACATCACGAATGTAACGACCATTTATTTATTGAAAGCAAGAAATGGTTAGTTTAATCTTTTAAGACACCAATACTTTTATAACAAAACCATGTCAATTACTTCAGAATGTTTCAACACAATTGTTTTCCCACGATATCACGTCAACTGTAAACGACGGCGAAATCGGAACACCTGTGTTCAATCGAACACAGTATATTTTCGACCAGAGGTATTCTACGCTCTAATCTACATGCAACCATTCAAATGCAGGCCATTTCAGGCTATCTATTCATCTATTTTCACACCATTTCCTTCCTTCCAAGAGAAGCATATCCTGTGACCGAAGCTCCCACCGGATAAACAGAATCATTTCTTAATTGTATTTTATGAAGTAGATTTCCTAATCGGATAAAAATTAGAACCATTCATCCGTCTAAAGGAGTCCCTTGTCGTTGCCATGAAGGTTGATTCGCAAACGAAAATTGATATACAGTCAGAAACAGTCAAACAGTTGGGTGTCAGTTATAGGAATGGATGGGAAAACAACAAACAGCAATTTCAACGATACTTTAGGCCCCGGCAAACCATGCACCCTCAATTGATGAATGACTAAATCGTAGTCCCGAGCGCCGCCCGGGGAGATAGGAAAATCGTAATTTTTCGATAAACCAGCACTGATAAGAGAAAACAAACGAATGAAAACACGCAGAGTTACGGTCTTAACTGCGGCGCTGCAGTGGTGAGTGAGAAAAAAAATTCGCTCGTCTATACCACCCCATGAAATGAGCGGTAAATTTCATCTTAATTCATACCTCCAGTTCCTTGCTTTGCTGGTTTCGGTAGTTGTTCGTTAAAAGCTGATCGGAACCGCTGATTGAGGCTGTTTGGGCTATTGAAATGTGGAAATATCGATTATCTGACTTTATGTGAACCAATTTCCGTTTTTCAGATTTAAGTTTGGACTTCACCCAGAGGTGTCGTTAGAAATGGTTCATAAATTCGATCTGGTTAAATACATAAATGGAACTATTTACTATTTGAATGCATACCGTAACTATATCACGCCCGTGAGATCGAAATGATGCTTAACTGACTTTCCATCACTAACGGCATTCTGTTCATTTTGACTTTTGGTTTTGCCGATAGAATCGAAGCAATAGTACGGTTCAATTCATATACACAGTTAATATTTTTTTAAATAATTTGCATTTGATTTTCATGCACATAATTGGAGCATTGAAAAAGAGTCAGTCGAATATTTAATTACTCGAGGTGAAAATTATATTTGAAAATTATGATTCAACTGAATTGAATTCATGCATTCTTGGTCTGAAATAAGTTTCACTGTGTATTGAAATAATTTCTCATTTCCTGTACACTAATATTCGTTTTCATATCAGGATACTAATGTTCAGAAAAAAACAATCCAGTTGTTCGAGAACCCGCAATGAAACTACTGTTGAGTAATCAAATTTGGTTACGATTATTTGATTCTCTTAGCAGCATTACTTCATTTCTGCCGACCGCCCTTTCGATTTTCTTATCAATATTAGGATCCTTGTGAAGACGTCAGCAATTTGACAGCAGTATAAAAGTTGTATTTCCAGAGAAGTATAGCAAGCGGATTTATTTTTCATTTTAAAACAATAATAATTTGACACATGCGCAGAAATATCGAGTCACTTCGTTCGCTGTTGGTCGACGAATGACAGCTTAAAGTAGGAGGAAATAAAATAAATGAGCGTAATGGTTTATTGGTGTAGTGAGCAAACATTCAAATTTACACGATCATTTAAACATATTTTTTTTTGTGGATAGAAAAAGCAGAGAGCTTTAATTTATTTTTTCATTACATTGAAACATACATTGTTTTTCATTGAAAATGCATGTGTTTTTAAATGTTTTCCTATGCTCAGTTCATGCGCATGAATTTCAATAGAAAGTTCAACCACTTTAAGGGAGAACATTGATGTATTTTTCAAACGTAGACACGGTATTATCAATCTCCATTCTAGGAGATCTTTTGAGCTGGAATTTGTTCCTACATCCCTGAGCATAGAATACTATTGCTCACAATAGTAAACAAATTCATGCCTTAGCGTTGACATCGAATTATATTTATTAAAAGGTGTGGTATGTTACGTCGAATACTTCTTGGCGAATCAATAAAACACTCGCTAAAAAAAATAGATATGGCTAGGTTTTTTATTATTTATAATTAACCGGTTACTCTTAAGATTATATTCCCAACTGGTAATACCGGTTATAAAAACTATTTTTTACTGATCATTTTTTCATTGAATTTTGTTCCGACATTAGCTTGAACCTGTTCAACCAATATATCGAGCACCGATTTACCCATATACTAAAAATAGTGAACTTATTTATAGAAAATATCAGCAATAACATAATTTCTCGAGCTCGAGCAAAATTCGGCTCTAGAATATCGTTTTATTTAAGACTCGAAAAATTATATTTTAAATAAAATTTTCTAAATACTGGACAATTTCTGTTCAATATCTCGAGTAAAAGAGTTAAATCCATATTGGATATCTGAAAAAAAATCGAAGGTAGGATTTTTTTTTTTTTCAGACAAAACATATTTAGTAATGTTTAGTATTATAGTAATACATAAGATTTAGTAATATATTAACAACAAAAAAATGCTTGTAGCCAAATTAAATGTTATTACACACTTAGAAATTATGAATTTTACACGAGACGTAATTCATTTTTGTAAAAAGTCGGGGAACGTAAAGAAAGATTTAGATTAAAATTATGTCTCCTGAAACTGACACATACGCAATACGACGAAAGATGTGTTTGATTGAATTTATTTTCTCATCTCTTTCAACTCATTCTTATGTCCTAAAGGACGCATGCATGTGTCGGTCTCAGGGGACAGAAATTTACATGACATTTTGGTAGTGTGTACTATACAAAAGCATATTGTGTTAATGTTTCCATTAAAACATGAGATATTTAACTAGAGAATGAGAAGAAAGATTTCTAATTTCCATTCAATTCCAACTACCTTTATTGCTTATCTTTACATATACGCGTATTTCGTCTACAATGTGCACACACTACCAAAATGTCATGTAAATTTCTGTCCCCTAAGACCGACACATGCAAGCGACCTTTAGCACATAAAAATGAGTTGAAAGAGATGAGAAAATAAATTCAATCAAACACATCTTTCGTCGAATTGTGTGTGTGTCAGTTTCAAGAGACATAATTTTACACGAAATCTTTCTTTACGTTCCTCGACTTTTTACAAACATGAATTACGTCTCGTGTAAAATTCATAATTTTGAAGTGTGCAGGCTTCTTCAGTCTCGTGTACTAATACTCGACTATATTAGTACACGACACTGAAGAATTCTGCACATTTTAGACGAAATACGCGTATCTGTCAAGATAAGCAATAAAGGTACACACTTAAAAATTATGAATGTTACACGAGACGTAGTTCATGTTTGTAAAAAGTCGGGGAACGTAAACAAAGATTTCGTGTAAAATTATGTCTCCTGAAACTGACAAATACGCAATTCGAGAAAAGATGTGTTTGATTGAATTTATTTTCTCATCTCTTTCAACTCATTCTTATGTGTTGAAGGACGCTTGCATGTGCCGGTCTCAGGAGACAGAAATTTATATGACATTTTGTTAGTGTGTAGTTGGAATGAAATGTAAATTACTAAACTTTCTTCTCATTTTCTAGTTACAGGTATTCCACTTAAAAACTTACACTCACCAGAATTCATGAGATATTTATCAAAACCTTACATTTTCTGTATAGGTATTAGGCGCATAATGATCGAAAGAGGCACTGTTCAGTACAGATTTCACGAAAACCATATACTTTTAAATTAAATTTGAATTACCAAAGAATATTCTTAACACACTTTTTTTTCAAAAGCTTAGTTGCGAGTTGATTAAATTAATCAAAGTATATCGGAAAACGAAACTTTTTCGTCGGCGCATTGGAGCCTTATAATTCGCTGGCATAGTAAACTACGCTTTAAGGAATTTCTCATGAAATTTTCTACCATATTTGTTTTTGAGTAAATTTTATATGATTTTCGTCTAGTTCGTTTGTTAAACTTAAAAAACTCTTCTTGCACGAATACACGCTAAAATTGGTTTATTGCATTCTAACACAGTTCGATGAAACCTTGGTTGCAGCAGCGTAGAATTCCGCAAGGATCTGTTCGGAACTCGAATGTTCAACATGGAGAGCAGTTCATGGACGTTAGCTTCTCCATTCAGTAGCTTAGTAATCAGAAATAATTGCTGTTTTTGTCACTACCTTAGTAGTTATTTGTTAAGCAATTGAAATATATTGGAAAATAAGTCTGAATCGTCGGCGAATTCAATTGTTACAATATGCTAGTATAACAAACAAAGTTTTATGACATTAACAATAAAGTTTCCAAAAATATTTTGGTTTCGTACAATTTAACTCATGTACGGCACTTAACTTTTGAATGATATCATTGATGATAAAAACTTCTACGCTTAATCTCTACCATACCTGCTGCCTTGTTGTTAACCTGTTGACATGTTGTTTACATATGATAGGAAGTTTAATTAGCGTGTTTGGTTCTCTTTTAAGGGTCGGAAAATGAATATGCAGTTAATGAACAATATTTCATAGTAGTTATAATGGATGAGAGTCTTAAACCAATAAAACTAAATTATGGAGAGTGTGAGCTGTTTAGTGGAATACCTGTAACTAGAAAATAAGAAGAATGATTAGTAATTTCCATTTAATTCCAACTACCTTTATTGCTTATCTTGACAGATACGCGTATTTCGTCTACAATGTGCAGACTTCTTCAGTGTCGTGTACTAATAGTCGAGTATTAGTACACGACACTGAAGAAGTCTGCACATTGTAGACGAAATACGCGTATCTGTCAAGATAAGCAATAAAGGTAGTTGGAATTAAATGGAAATTACTAATCATTCTTCTTATTTTCTAGTTACAATAAAACTACTTTTCTTTTTGTATGTGTGTATGGTTTCTTGTATTTACGTCTCTTTAAACTGTACGTCTGATGTATGTAGATGTTTTAAGTTTATGCGAGACGGCATTTAAGTGATTATGTAAGCAAGTGAAATGTGTACATGTGTTTGAATGTAATTGAGACGTCAGTAAAATTCCTGGAATGATCAGTGTAACGGGATGACATTTTCGCGAAAATTCTATTGCACAGAAAACCATTTTGCCGGCAAAAATATTTGCCGGAATTACATTTTCCGGACAATCGTCTCCCCGAAGAGATCATTTCTTGCAATATTTCTCCTGAGATTATTTATTTATAAAATAATTTATTTCTAATAATTAAGGAATGTTATTCTGTAGTATTCAAAATAAAGAAGGGAATACTTTTTTGCTTAGCTTTCATTGGTATAGTATTTCATTCTTTGAGAACTTCAATAAAAAAGAATACATTTGCTTTTTCTAAAGCTTTACTGTATGCAAGACTGGTTCCTTCTTGGAGAGTTTAATTAAACGCGAAAATATTTCATCTTGAAGTAGGGAGACTAAATCTATATAGGTATATAAATATGGATTTCTGTCTGTCTGTATGTCTGTCTGACCCTAATAGGCTCGGAGACTACTGAACCGATCGGCGTGAAAATTTGTATGCAGGGGTTTTTGGGGCCGGGGAAGGTTCTTAAGATAGTAAGAGACCCCTCCCTCCTCTGAAAGGGGGGGGGGGCTCCCGTACAAATGAAACACATATTTCTGCATAACTCGAGAACTAATCAAGCAAAAGAATCCAAATTTAGCATGCGGAAGTTTTTGGAGGCAAGAAATGTTTCTATGGTAGTTTGAGACCCCTCCCCTCTCTAGAAAGGGAGGCTCCCATACAAATGAAACAGAAGTTTCTGCATATCTCAAGAACTAAACAAGCAAATTAAACCAAATTTGGTATGTGGGGTTTTCTGGAGGCGAAAAATGTTTCTATGGTAGTTTGAGACCCCTCCCCTATCCTAGAAGGGGTGCTTTCATACAAATGAAACTGAAATTTCTTCATAACTCTAGATCTAATAAAGCAAATGGAACCAAATTTGGCTTGCGGGGATTTTAAAGGCAATAAATGTTTCTACGGTGGTTCGAGACCCCTCCTCTCTCTCTGGTAGGGGGGCGGGGCTCACATACAAATGAAACACAAGTTTCTGCATAACTCGAGAACTAATCAAGTAAATGGAACCAAATTTGGCAGGTAGAGGTTTTTGAAGGCAAGAAATGTTTCTAAGGTAACTCAAGACCCCTCCCTTCTCTGAAAAGAGGGCTCATATACAAATGAAACACAAATTTCTGAATAACTTGAAAACTTATAAGGTTAATGGAACCAAATTTTTTCATGTGGAAGTTTTCGAAGACAAAAATGATTCTATTGTGGTTTGAGAATCCTCCGCTCACTGAAAGAGGGGTCTCTCATACAAATAAAACACGAATTTCTGCATAACTCGATAAAAAATAAAGCAAATGGAACCAAATTTGGCATGTGGAGGTTTTTGAGAGAAATAAATGTTTCTAATGTGGTTGGAGACCCCTCCGCTTTCTGGATGGGGAGACTCCCATAAAATTGAAACATAATTTTTAGCATAACTCGAGAGCCAATGAAGCAAATGAAACCCAAAAAAAAAACCATAAACGTGCCAGTTATATTAAATTTTCCTTCATTTAGTTGCAAGCGTAGCAGCGCACGCACCGGGCTCAGCTAGTGCTTGATAAAGAAGGCAATATTTCCTTCTTTAAAAATTACACTAACGGAAGGAAATACTTTGATAATGAAGAGAATAACTGTTCCATAGTAAGCAATTCAAGATTGTGCTATCCTATTTGATGTTATCGAATTCTTATTAATTTATGTTAGAGATGTGCATCAAGAATGTTACCTAAGCTATTCATATTCCTAGTGAATTTCTCTAGCACTTGCTTTCAATGAAAATACGTCAACACATTTTTCATCTCAGTTAAATATTTTTATTCGAACGATAAATAAAATCCAATCGTCTTGTCTCGTTAACCCAAAAGATCGTCTTTTTCTTGAGAACACAAAGTTTTTTTTAAAGAAAGTCATCTGTATGGTCTCCTGAAAATAGTATTCGTTCCGTATCATTCCGAAAAGAGGCACTGCGGAAACGTCATTCTGGGAAATGGTATTCCGGGAAAACAATTTCTGGTAAATACCTACCACCGATTTAAAAACATGTTAAGTTATATAATCAACAATTAAGTACGATGTTCATTATGCCTCGATCGTTCTCATTTTACCAGCACATTTTCAGTTTAAGTGTAAAATAAATTTGGCATGACTCTATTTGATGCACACTTTACTTAAAAAAGTATCTTGAAACATTTGGGTGTGCTCAGTTTGATCAATGATCTAATCGTTTTTCATCATGCTGTATTGTAGAACAACTGTCTTCATTGGACCAACAAAATAATTTTATTCTAATAAATTCATAACATTTTTGAGTTTTGAAATGAATTACAATATAGGCAGCATGCAACGCATTGTAAAACATCTTGTTTTAAAAATCTTTGCACAACTCGTTTTTTTCAACGCTCATAGTATTTATTAAAGTCGAATTGTGTTCGATGCGTTCTGAAAAAAAAATGCTTTTTGCAATTGGTTGCATGCCTAACTGTTGAATAACTCTAAGATTTTCGTTTCTGTTATTAAATATTTACAAGTGGTATTTTTTAATGATTGAATCAGTAATAAGATTGCATTACATGCATGGATCGAGTGGGGCATGGAAAACCGGTTTTGGGCAAGTTGTCTCTAGTTCCTCGAGTGTCCACATTCAAGGTTTTATTCTACTTGGTCTAACAAACTATCTCGCTGCGCGCCCCTGCGTCTAGTGAATTAAAATGAATTTAACACCAGGAGTAATTCATCTTAATCAATTATAAAATAACTTAACAAAGATTTCATGTAAAAAAATAAGTCTCCCGAAAAAACATACGCAATTTGACAAAATCTGTGTTTGATTGCATTTATTTTCTCGTGTTTTTCAACGCATTGTTATGTTCTAAAGAAGGCTTGCATGTGTCGGTCTCAGGGCACTGAAATTTTAGTGATTTTTTTTTTGGTAGTGTGCTATAACATACGACATAAAGATTGAACTCGAAAAAAATGCAACAGACAATAATGATCACCAAAAATTCATATAAAGTCAAATATTTGTAAAAGGGAATAAATACATACATATTAGCTTTTGCACAGTTGGTTTATTCAACCATCTCTCCTAGGCTAAATGCCCGCACCTTGGACTTAACGCTACCCATCAAATCCTGTGCAACACTTACGCCATCTTTCTCACACACTTTTATCCACTCTTTCTTCAAATTTTTGTCGTTTTTGAAGATCTTCCCTGTTTTCCTGAGCCCTTCATAATCACTCAGAATTTTTCTATTGGGTGAAGTTCTGACGAGTTTGTCAAATTTGCCTCCTTCGGCACAAAAACAGCATCTTTGGCTTCGTATGACTCCATCACCGGTTTCGCGTAATGGCATGATGCCAGCTCCGGTCAAAATAGAGTGACACCTTCGTAGGACCGGAGGAAGGGCAGAAAGCACTTCTCGAGGCATTCTGCATTATATATTTGGTCGTTGATGGTGCTGGTTGCTGAATTTGCCGCACCCACAGATTACCTGCCACACCAAGTTCTTCTTGGCAAATTTGTGGACCTTCTTCTTCCGGAACTTCTCCGGAACATCCAGGTAGGACTTGCCGACGAAAAACTCCAGGCCAGGGATCTGCATGGCGTCTGCTTTAATGTACGTCTCGTCGTCCATTACGATGCATTTCGGTTGCACCAAGCACTCGTGGTCCAACATGCTGGCGCGGGATTTGGCCACCATTTCTATTTATAGGTTCGGTTAGGTGCCTTCCTTACCTTGAAGAAAAGAAGTCCGGCCCACTTTATTGTCTGCTGGACGAACCAGACGGAGGAATTTACCTTCTTGGCCACGTCCCGAATCGAATCGTTTGGATTGTACTTGAAGTAATCCCTCACTATCCTTGCGTTTACGGAGTCGGTTATCTTCGCTTTTCTTCCACTGCCAGCTCTCCGCTGGGTCGTTTGGGTCTCTTTGAACTATTTTACCACACGGGACACGGTCGAATTGTCGATTCCTAACTGTTTCGCAATCCACCGGTAGGACTGGCCTGGATTTTCCACGACCGTGCCCAACATTTTTAGTCGAAGCACTTCTTGCTTGGAAGCCATCTCGATAACCACTTGACAGATTGTGAGATTGTGAATTTTTCACATGTAAACATTACACTCTTAACCAGTTTTACCCAAAATTTCATTAATTTTCACGCATTAAATTTCGAGTACAATGTTATTTTATACGACGTGCGAACGCAACTTATTTATAACCTAACCGAATTTAAATGCATACCTTGGACATACTTTTTATAAATGTGATATTGCAAATAGCAAAGTTCTTGGATATTGTTTTCTATCAAATTTACATTTTTATTTTACTTAAAGATGTGTAACATATATTTTAAATGTATTTTTATTTATCAAGTTTATTCGTCCGTCAGCCATATTCCAAAGCATAACAGTCAACAGTGTCAGTCAGCTGAATTTGAACAGAGAGGTTTGGACATTAGTTTAAGTGGGATGAACAAAGTGCAGGTCCATTCGGATATTGATAAGTCTTCTTCTTCTTTCTTAGCGTTTCAGGCTAATTGCTTCCACAATTAGCTTATTGCTTGTTCTAAACGAAAACTAATCTGTTCTATTTTTTTCTGTTGTATGCTAAAACTAAAAACTAGAACTGGAAGTACGAAAAGCTATCAGTTTAACATAACACACACACACAATGTGCACTCACTAAATGTGCCATTTCATTTATTACTGGTTAACAAAATTGATTTGTACTGTTATCATGATAGTGTATGATTTAATACAGTTATAAGATCATATTGAATGAACGGATTAATGATCATTAAGGGATCAATTATTACACAGAAAAAAATAATGAATTTTAAAAGGCGCGTAAAATTTCCCCTCGTTTAATTCCAAGCCAAAGGAGGTGTAAACAACGAAATTGTTTGCAATTTTTCATGCGCCATAAAACAACGTTTGCAATATTTCACACAACAAGCTAGATTCACGCGTTATCTGGCTTCAATTTACTTTCTACTTTCAATCCCATTATTTTAGGCCAAATCTGGCAATCCCCTTTATGTGAATTAGATAACACAGAAAATTCAATGTTTCTTTTTATCTGTGTATTTCTGAAATGCAACTTATTAAAAACATGTTTTGTGTGTAACCAAGTATACTTATGTAGAAATATGTGAATGTTGTTTACAATGCAAAGTCTTTAGCACACCTTTAGCGGTCATAATATGACCAGCACAGTTTGAAAGAATTTGTTTTATTTCTGCGTTATCTAATGCACATAAAGGAAATTCTATATTTGTCATAGTTAATGGGATCTTTTAGGTAAATTTCGGTCAGGTGTCGATAAAATTATGGCAAACAATGGTGTATTGTATATGAATGATTGCAAATCATTACGTTGTTTACGCTTGCTTTGGCATGAAATTAAACGATGGGAAATTTTACGCGACTGTTCAAATTCATTATTTTTTTTCTGTGAGTTCAAACAAAAAATAACAATTGGTGACAAATTTGACATTCGAATTTGACATTCGTTTTCGACGAATTCAAATACGACGACGTTGTTTTAACTTTCAAAGATTAACTCAACGCCAATCAAATTTGTGACGAATTTGACAACCGACTTCGACATTCGTTTTCGATGAAATCGAATTCGACGACGCTGTTTAAACTTCCAAAGATTGACTTAAAGTCTAGAAGGACGTCTTATGGCAACGCGGAGTTTCGGAAGTCATTTTAAGGGTAGAAATCGTTGAAAAAAAATTATTACGCAAGATTTTTTATATAGGTGGAACTGTGATATTTTGATCAAATTGTTCGTAATTTATTATGAAGTTCACAAAACGTTATTGTAACAAGTGAGTGGAATGCATGAGAATTATGGTTGTTACTTCTTCTTTTTTATAAAGAGCAATGAATGCTAAGATTTTTATGAATCAGCAATGGTGGTCTGAATCAATGTTTGCGCCACGATAGCTGACGTCAATAATATCCGATTAGTACCTTTCATGATTCAATACGCGGTCGATTTGTGATTTGGTATGTTGTGGTGATCTCCCGGTGTACCGATACTGGGGCTGTGCTGAAAATAGGAAAAAAGTTTGGCCACATTCTTGTAGGCGGTGATGGTTCTGAAGCCGTTTTTGTTCGTAAGGGGGTGCGTGCTACACTTTTCCAGTTTGAATTTTTCCTAGTGGCCAAGATCTCCGACATTGATGAAATTTGCACGTTTTACTATGGTTTGCTGCTTTCCGTCCACCTCGATAAGTGCTGTACCCAGCTCGTGTGTATTACTGCGACTCTGGTAGACGGTTCCAATACCGAATATTGAACTTGCGGACGTCCAATAAGCAAAAGACCTGTTCCAAATTTCAAGTCGTCAGTCCGTCGTATCCTACGTCTATGCCGATTGTTTCAGTCCATATTAATATCATTAAATCCGTTACTAGTTACGACTGGCTTATAGGGCCTGCATCATGTCTGATATTCCACAGGATGATACAATAATAAGGTAGGTTGCGGAATAGTTCTGGATTTCCGATTATTGTTGAGAACATTTTACATATACTCTTTATAGGCATAATGTACTTTACGGAACATAGGTGATCATTAATAACACTTTTCAATGACAAAAAAATGTAACAGGACGGCTCAGTGCATTACCACTGCTGCCAGGTTTAAATATTTTGCTGACCTTGAAGCACAACAGTTTGATGCAAATTTTCACGTTTTCACTCTCATGTATTTAAAAGATTATAAATTGCTTCAAGGGCACACCGATAAAAAGAAACATTTAATTTTCTGCATTATCTAATGCACATAAAGGGAATGCTAGATTTGGCAGAAATTAATGGGATATTTCATGTAAAGTTAAGCCAGATAACGCCTAAATCCAGCCTGTTGTATGAAAGATTGCCAACATTGTAGTATGGCGCATGAAAGATTGCAAAAAATTTCGTTGTTTACGCTTTCTTTGGCATGGAATTAAACAAGGGGAAATTTTACGTGCTTGTTAAATTTAATTATTTTTTTCTGTGCAGCATGGACAAATTTAGTACATTAGATATGGAACAGACATTGCCCATGCTATTTGAAGTACATGGAAATGACTATCAAGATAAAAATAAACTTATGAGTGATCAAACATCTGACCAATCAGACCACTATATTATGCAGTGTGACATAGGAGCCATGATGTTAATGCTTGTTGATCTAGCTATATTGTAAGAAACTAGTGACTTGAAATATTAACAGCTTTTGTTCGTTACATTGACTTGAAAAGTAATCTTCAGCAAAGTTGTAACTTAGATCTATTTATTTAGCCAAATACTTTAATGCAGTGAAGTTTTAGAGCGGTTTGTCTTTTGGTTTGTCATAGTTATTATTGTTGTTGTTTCGTATTTCAGAGATCAGATTTTTCGTCTCAGATAATCCCAACAGCGCCGACAAATTTTAAACTTGTTTTGCACAATGAGTTTCAAACTAATTTTTTTTTTCAAACTATTAGTGTTCAAATCTAAGGACTTAATTTAAAAAAGGCCAATACATAAATATGTGTTGATCTGCTGGAATACATAAATATGTGTTGATCTGCTCTTAGATTGTTGGCTTCTCTGTGTATCAATTTAGGAATCATGATAAAATACGTTTATCCAGCTCTAAAGAACCGAAACGATCGAATTTGAGTGCTGTTAATAAGAAACCATCACTTAACGAAACATGAACCAAACATGGTAGAGAAATGCTTTAATAAACGTTCTTGAACGTACTACACAATAAGTAAGGAATAACGTTACGTGAAAGTTGAGACGTAATCTATCCTAATCTTAGCCATGATCAAAAAGACTGCATTACAGCTATTGAGGATTAATCGATGAAGAATACAGAAATACCCCAAGTTGATTGAAATCACGAGAGAGTCAATTGTAACAAAGCTAATAGATCCCTTTGAATGTACTTCTGAGAATCTTGACAAATGATTTCTATATTTCAAAAATAATAGAGCAATTGTAGCATTATGTTCTTTCATCTCAATTTCCTGACCAGCATCATAAATTGTTTTTGTTCTGACCTTTCCATGCGACAAAAAAAAACCAGTGCCGACCGGCTCTTCCAAAGACCACCAAATTGCTTTAATTCGATTTGAAGAGGCAAATCCAATCGAAATTGTACTGCTTTCAAGATTCCGACCCGTGAATCAAAATCTGCTGGTTTCTGGCTATCAATGTCACCCCCTCTTTGTCTCACTTGTGAACCAACTAGACTCAGCCGGTACCATTGGGAAAGGTCCATTAGGGGCAATTCATTTATAATGTTACGTGAAATATTGGAGAAAAAGAAGGATTTGTAGTTTCGATTTACTTTCACTTACGGTTTTGTTAGTTTTGATCGATATACGTATTCCACTTACAATGTGCATACTTTTTTTAGTCTGTTATATTAGTAATCGTTAACATATTGGTAGTGAAATCAAATGGACATTACTTTGATTCAGATTCTGCATTTACCTTTATGTTAATGAAAATCCTTTACATCTAAAAACTCCCATTTTTCATGGCTTTCCAAAAAAATCCAAGTGTAGTTTTTCACGCGCAGCGTTACGCAATTAATGGAGAATCCCTAAGACCTAAGGGTCGTGACAATTCACACCGCACTATGATTGCTTTGACCAATTTCAAGAATTGAAGGTCAGCTAAATTGGAGTAAAAAGATTCTTGGGACTTCCATGTCTTTTGGAACTTAAATTAATAAGATTGTTTCATGATGTATAGTCAATATTAACAGATGTGGGAGAGAGATTCTGGTTTGATTTTTTTTTCAACTAACAATCACCATGAGCGAGCTGCAGATTCTCCCCCAATCGGCAGCGAGCGTGGATGGTTGAATGAAAGCTCGCTATTGGTCGATGCAGCTCGGAGGGTGGAGCCTATGGACGTCGCTTTGTATGTCTATTACCTCGGTCATGGGTTTTGAATTCTGTGCTACATGCTTTGCGTTTGTTTTACCATGCGCTCTCTACGATGACTGCGCTGCTGACGACGACGATGATGATGATGATGGTGATGACTTTTATGTTTTATGCTCTTTTGTGGTGCGAGAGCGAGAGTTTCTGGCTAGGTCGGCATGTTGGGGTGAGAGTATGTTGAATGTTGCTTTCGGAAAGTGGTTCAGTTTCCATTACGCAGTTTATCAGTTCGGACGTGTTCAGAGTAGTCTACTAGTGTCGATCAAGAACTGATAGTGGCTTAATATTTGAAAGTGACGGGTAGAATCAAAAGGAAAAGAAATGAGCGTGCAAAAATCTTGATGTTTACAAAATAAGCTCAGAGTGATGAAACGGTTAAAAATAGAAGCGGACAAAACATAAAAGGAGTATATGAGGCAAATTAAACCGTGTGGCGATTGAGTGCTCCAACTACGCGGGATTGATATTAATGTGTGCTGTGTATAGAGTAAACATTCAATTGAAAAAAGTGGAAAAGCAGATAAACAATAGTGCTCCTTGGTGAAATTCAATTAAATATTAAAATTGAATTAAACTCTGGTGAACTTTATGCTGCAAATAAAATCAGCCGCCTCTAAGTAATCAATTGAAAAGGAGACAATTTATGCCAGGAGAATGGTGATTGTGTGAGTATTAAACAATATGACTGTTTAATTTTTGCGTTGATCTGCTGTTCCATTGTTGCCGAGCAGCTGAAACAAATGTTAACATCTATTTAAATATGTTACGTTAAATGTTTTTTGGGTGTTGAAAGTGGGCAAAGATTTACACCCAATTTTGGAATAGAATACAAATATTTGTATGCCCTGTACACGATTTTACTTGAAAAAATCTGTTTTGTGTACAGAATATGCCAAATTGTAATTTTTAAATACCTTGCTAAAATGAATGTGGTGGTTCTTGCGACGGTTTAAAAGAGTCATGAAATGATTATTAAATTATTTTCTAGTTTTAGTTCAATCGGCATCGGTTTCATTCAGTCGGCATTTGGAAGAACAGAGGGTTTTTTTTAGTTAGATCAAGTTGAATTTTTGAATTATTTAAAACGCTTGCGGTGGTAACATAATGTAGTTTGTCTTGAAATTAAATTATTACCATTTCTACATCATACTTTTGATACACAGACACTATTCCATTTGTCCGTCGTCAGATGGATGTAAAACAACGGAACTGCATCCTTGTGTTGGCGGAAGTCGATGCCTGGTCTGGTTAGGGAATTTTTTTTTTATTGAGGAAAATTTCTTGACTCTCTTGGCATAGAGTGTAATTGTACATTGCCACATGATCGTATACTTATGTAGAAATTGTACCTGGCATTAATAGGTCTCAATTAATCACGGTGGTAGTGCCAGAGCTGCGACATCTCGAACAAACAAAATTATCCCGAACTGCACACAATGGTCAAAAATGGTTGCAGCAATTTGATTGTGACTTAATTGAGCCATAATTAAGTCCCCTCAACCTAGCCGTAACAAGTGTGCTACTAGGGATATTGATCATACAATTTCCGTCACTCATTCGAGCTAAACTAAATTTTCACAAATGTCTTATTTTTCTTACGGCATCGTAATGTTTACTTAGCGGAAGGTACGATTGCAACATATAAAATACTAGGTAGGGTTAAAATTCGTACCATTTGTTAAATGGGATCATGTCACATCGTTTCTGAAAAATATGCTTATGCCTGAATGTAACTTCAGAATGTCAACATTTGCTTCAATCCCTGAAATGAATGATAAAATATGATCAAAAATCAGTTTTGTTTTGTAGAAGACACGACCGCAGGGTTGAGTTACGTGTAACCATTTGTTGCATTCTAGAGCCGTTTGCATTTTTATTGCTAAAGATCAGCTGAATTTGTTTGCAATTTTCTGGCGAACAGATAACAGGCCTTGAAAGAACCGTTGGCATGATCCGCGCCAAAATATTATCACTGCTTTTATATGAAATTTTCCACTATCAACTCAATGCTTCAAATAATCCCGAATGTGTAATAGTAATTCAAGTTCAATAAAGAAAATGAGAGTAAAACAAAACCTCTAGTTGGACAATTGAATTACTAGTACTAAACATATAGGAACCACTTAAATTTCCCAGCCGTGTTTGCAATTTTTCATATTGTTTGACGTATGAAAGAAAAACTGTTTTTAACCTCCGCTGGCTGCCAACTAATAAGAACATTCAACAGTAGAGAAAGTCCAATCAAACAAGCTCTTAAGCTGAGAAAATTGGTCGGGCTGGAAAGGACGGATTGAATTTAGGATCTTTTCTTGTTCTTCCTTGGAAACAGTTGATCATTGATGCACTTTTTCAACTGCCTTGCCACTGGCTGCTTAGAAACGGCTGGCTTACACCGGAAAACAGTTTATTAACTACTCGTCGTTGATCATCACTGGTTATAAGGCTTGCTGGTATGGATTTGGCGCACACCAATTTATTCAAAACTTTGTCATTGTGCCTTCCCATAGCTGGCTGCCAACTCATGAGAATATGCAACGATTAGTTAAAGAAATTCCAATGAAAATTGGATTGATCTACCAGAAAAGGACGAATTTTAGATGGTGACTATCGTCTGCGATTGAATTTATAGCTTCTTGGTCTTCTTTGGAAGTAGTTATTTTAACTTTTCATCGTTGCGCCATACCAGCTGGATGAAAATCCACTGCTGGCTCCGGTTCACATCTTTGCTAATATTGTGCGACGATGCATTAGCGTCACATTAGCAACAATTATTAGTAGATTATTGAAATTAAATATTCGCTTATAACCCTTCACATTCATGCTAATGTGACGGTAAGCATTGTCGGTTAATGCATTTGCTGGAAATATTAGCATAGGAGCGGTTCCATATCATTTCAGCAACGAGTAATTTTCATATTTTTTGATTTGCATGAAACCTTGCATACAAGTTTTTGGGGAAGAAAAACGCCGTTTTGCATACTTGGTTCGCCATTTTGAATCTAGCCTTACTTATGAGAAGGGCCTATGAAAAATGCACATGATATCTTCAAAAAACTGTATCTCGGCAACGGTTTGTCCGATTGGTTTTGTGTCTTCGGCGAAGTTTTAGACAATTGTTGATGCTATATGGAAAAAATATGCACGGTAAAAAAAAATTTGGTTTTTGTGTTTTGAACTAAAATATAGATTTTCCCTTAAAAGTTACATGTCAATAATTTTTTAATTATTCTAATGTTATAGCTGACTGAAAATGCTATCTAGTGCACAGTGGGTTGTTCTGGAGAAAAATAGGTTACAATGGAAATTTTGTTTTGAAAAACAAGTTACAAAATCCCACTATCAGGAACAATGATTTCTTCCAGTTATTTTTGGTGTATTGTGTTGAAAATGTGCATTCAACTCTTGCATATCGCCTAACAGTTTAATCCATTTAAACTGGATGTGTTCATACTGTGCATATTTTCTCTCTATTGCCGAACATCGCCACAGACATCAAACCGATGAGACAACTCGATTTCGAGATACACCTTTTTGAGAACTGCAAATGCAAGCTCCTCAATTAGCAAGATTCAAAAGAGCGAATTAAGCTTATTTTTCAGGGATGGTGATTGTGCGCAATAAAAAATAACATTATATGTTGGATATCATCAGTTTATTTTTATTCCTGTATTTTTATAAAATTATTGTTTACACAACTTTCTTAACAATATCGAATATTTTGGCATCATTGTCAGGACAGTTTGAATAAAGCTTTGCCTTTATTGTATTTTCTGATAGAGGAAGAAATGAGTAGAATTTTTGAGTTCCTTGAATTGTTTTTGCATTATTATATTGATTATTTAGCTGCAAAGACATATTTTCGTATTCTTCTGTAGTAGAATAATAAAATGACAACTTTGTAAGTTCTTCTTCTTTTCGTTTGTTTGCCCAATTAAACAACTCTCTTGCAGTCTTTATCGGGTGTTCGCGTTCTTTGGCTAAACTTGCTCTGGTAGCCATGCGTTTTATCGTACCTCCAATAGCATCGCATGGACCTTTTCCGTGCGATGTTGCGAAGAAATGCCATTTAGCGTCAATACCATACTTTGACTTAAATTTACAAAGGCTAGAAAAGTTTTTCGGTTTTTATACTGTGAAGCAGCACCATCTGACATAAAATAAATTTTTTTAATGTTTTTATTTTGATCAATTTGTAAAAAGTTTATCATTTTATCAATAAACAAATTAACAGTGACTGAATCATGTCTTAGTTCTTCAGAAATTATAATGAAGCTAAAATGTTTAATTTGCATATTTTCAGTATAATATATTACGAAAGGATTTCAGCGCACTTTTTTTCAGGATAGTGAACATTTTTAACCTTACCTAAATCTATAGGCGAAACACGAATAGCTGCTATTCCTCGGTTGAATATTTCGACGTCTACAGGCATCGTGAAGTCTTCATTTGATTGAATTGTGCTTAGCGTTGACGCTGATGGTATCGTGACCAAACTTTCATAGCTTTGCGAATCAGGTACATCAGGTATGGTCTGAACAGTTGGCATCCTTGAGCCGCCGGCTACGCTTTATTCTTCGTTTTGGGTGAGGTGAGCTCTTGAATCAATATGTAGACGGCAAGACGAACAAATACGAAAATCCTTGGTGTTCAGTGTGGATACCTTGGAAAATCCAATTGATTTTAGTTTTTGGATGATACCATCCGTGAGATATAGCAGCTCTTTCGAACACTGAATGTCTTTGAATGGGCGAATCTTATTTTACTCATTTTGTAATCTGTAACATCGAAAATATTTTCCAATTGTTAGTTTTGTACGAAAATATCACAAAACATATAATTAAAATGTGTATTTAAAACTTACCTTTGCACCAAAACGAGTTACACTTTCCTTTACAATTAAATTGGTTCAAAATCTTTCAAATCTTTCCGAAAAAAATACTTTTGAAACTGTAAAAACACGGAGTACATCCGAAAAGAGCCAAAACTTATTAAATTATCAAAAAAATCAATATTAAATCAGTAATATCTTCTAAACGGTGCATCTTAGAAAAATGTTACCGAAGTACTTTTTGCTTGCAAATTTGATGTACTTTCATAAAATTAGGGTGACAAACTTTTTTGACTTTTCTTAATAGCTTTTTTGAAAATTGTAATTTTTTTTTCATTGTAACCTATTTTTCTCCAGAACAACCCACTGTGCACTAGATAGCATTTTCAGTCAGCTATAACATTAGAATAATTAAAAAATTATTGACATGTAACTTTTAAGGGAAAATCTATATTTTAGTTCAAAACACAAAAACCAAATTTTTTTTTACCGTGCATATTTTTTTTCCATATAGCATCAACAATTGTCTAAAACTTCGCCGAAGACACAAAACCAATCGGACAAACCGTTTCCGAGATACAATTTTTTGAAGATATCATGTGCATTTTTCATAGGCCCTTCTCATAAGTAAGGCTAGATTCAAAATGGCGAACCAAGTATGCAAAACGGCGTTTTTCTTCCCCAAAAACTTGTATGCAAGGTTTCATGCAAATCAAAAAATACAAAAAATAAAAACTGGAAAAATGTCCCACTTGTTCGTGGAATCGCTCATAGGCATTAACTACCGGCTGGCTCACACCTTACAGCAATTTATTTTACTCCACTTTGTGCCTTACCTAATGATGGCTGCCAACTAGCTTACACCGGACTGCAGCTTATTTTGCTCCTCATCGCCGCACTTGCTCCGATCAACCGACTGCCTAGCCATCGGCTACGCGCCAGTGCACTGCCAGATGCCAATGTAATGCTAAATCCTCGATGCTCTTTTCAGCTCCAAGATTGCTGAACGAACCCATTATGTATCGTTCGATGCTGCATATGGAACCTCTGTTATTCATATTTGAAATCTGTGATAGGAAAATATTGTGCATTTAGTGAATTTAGTATGGAAAACGTTATTATAATACATCACATTGTAATGTGTTATTTTCAATTGTTTACAATACTTGAATGACAAATGTTGAATGATAATTTGGTAATCGCAATTCTTCCATCAGATTGATGTTAACATCTTGAAAATCTATAGAAGAATAATTGACTTATAAGCGTTATAATTTTTCGTGACGTTCGCAATTTTTCGATTTGTATTTGCCACCCTACCCTTGTTGTAAAACGTAGTAAACAACAAGGGTAGGGGGCAGCAAGATTAGCTCGGTACCACTCCAACACGTTTTGAGCGTTGTGGCAGGATGTTAGATCAGGCCAAAACAGAGTTGATCCTTTGTGCTTTCTTATGGATGGCAAGAGATGCTTCCTAAGGCGTTCTTCCGTTGATTGTTCCTGAAGTGATGACGGGGGCGCTAATTTCACCACATCCGCAAATCACCAGCTAGATCACGATCTGCTTTGATGATTTCTACATTCGAACATCCTCCGGAACTCAAATTTAGACTTGTCGAAATATTCTTGCCCAGGAAGTTGACGGAAGTCGGCCTTGACGAAAAGTTCGTCATCCATCACGATGCAACACGATTTAGTCAGCAACTTCGTGTAAAGTCTCCGGGCGCGGGTTTTTGCATAGACGTTTTGCTTTTCATTCCGGTTTGTGGCTTATTGCACCTTGTAAACATGTAGCCCAGCACACTCCATGGTTTTATGCACAAAACCGACTGACGCCTTGGACTTTTTAGCGACGGTTCTTGAACAGTTATACCACTTTCCTGGCCATTTTACTGTCGATTGGACTAGTCTTACGACAACTCTCTTCCTTCCTTCGGGCACTCAGGCGCTCTTTGAAGGTCCTTATCACACGAGACACAGTTGTATTTGCAATTCCAAGCTTTTTAGCGATCCATCGGTGGGACGCCTTTGGAATATGATTTTAAGTGCACACAATTTTTTCACGGATAATTTCTTTTTTTGATGACATGACTGGAACTACTGTTAAAAAAATACGAAACTTGACAGATATAAACAATACACTATGAATATGATTTGCTCAAATTTTCAGGTATTTTTTAGTTCATACGGTTCAAAAGTTACAGAAAATTTTCGGTTTGCCGTTTAATCGAATACAGCCTTTACTATCATTAATGGTTTTAAATCTTGATAGATATTAACACGACTGGCATCGCCAATTCAAAGGCAATCGCTTGTGTTTATCTTGTCATATATTATATTCGACTTATTCAAAGCATTCGAATTACATCAGAAATTTTGTATAATTTAACACGCAATTTATTAGTTTTGTTTTTTTTTTGCAAAAGAAATGGATTCACTTTATGAAATAAGCATATAATGTGCTTCGTTCAGCTAATTCAGCTATTAAGTTGTACTAAGACGAACAAAGCACCTAGTAAAAATTGGTTTTTGTTTTCTGGTTATCGTTTTCTGTACAAAGTCAGTTCGTTCAATCACCAAAATCAACAGTAGGCAACCTCACTAGTATTAAGGATTTTTCCTGTCTGTTGTTGGCTGAGATTTCGTAAACTTTTCGGACTTCTACGTATTTCAATCAATGCAACTTAAAATCAAATATACCTTAAGACCTCATCATGTCTTACAAAATCTCGAGAAAAATAATAAAAACTCTGTCAAAATATGGACTTTATTCAAAGAAATTAACTCTTTGAACGTGGTATATAATACTTCAGTAACATATGTAGTATAACTTAAGAGTACTCCTTGTAATGCTTATGTTATGAAGCATGTCCATGATATTCCAAAAATTAACTTGTATTACATATTTTCTCATATTCTGATCAAAACTAACAAAACACCTCTTAACATCAATGAGAAGACTTTTGATTTAAAATTGATTTGAAATTACTCAAGTTGATACTCAGTTGTTTAATTAGTTGTACTTGTGTACAATTGAATTATTCCAATATTTCCTAGACTACGTGTTTGCAATGTTGCTTCTCTGAAAGTTAACAGTTTCTCAGTAGTTCTCCGGAATCATTGGTTGATAAACTAGTATTAAAAGACTTTCGGCATTGAAGAGCTCAGTGTTGTTACTTTTTACAACATTCTTCATACTACATGTTAAATAAAGCTTGGTTCGCCTTTTCTGTCTTTCAATGTTGATGAGATAAATTATTTTAGCGATTATAGCTTTTCATTTAAAAATATTTCTTAATACTAATAACGACTGACAAATATCGTTGATTTTTATTTAACAGGCAATCAAACATCATCACATCTAACTCTTCCGGCCGGATCGGTCTCGAGTGGGACATCAACGATCCAAATGTGCCACTAGTAAATGAAGCAGATCTTGATGAGTTCAACGAATGGAGTGATGGCCACTGTCGCCACATCTATCGTGCAATGGACGAAATGGCCAAACGGCATTCGTCCGGGTGGGCCATGAGAAATACCAACAATCATAATGTTAGCATTTTGAAGAAAAGCTGCTTGGGTGTCCTGGTATGCTCGGTGAGGTGCGTCCTTCCCAGTGGGGACAAGATACATTTGAGGCCTGCCATATGTGACAAGGCTCGGAGAAAACAACAGGGCAAAGCTTGTCCCAATCGTCTTTGCGTGGGAGGAGTGCTTGAGATTCAACCTTGCAGAGGACACTGTGGTTATCCCGTTACTCATTTTTGGCGTCATACACCGAATGCCATATTCTTTCAAGCCAAAGGAGTTCACGATCATGCACGTCCGGAGTCAAAATCTTCGGGCGAGACCCGAAAGATTTTGGGCATAGGCAGACGGGAACGCGTTCTCAAAGCTATCCAATCGAAGGTTACAAAGGTATGTTTTTCAATTTGTTTTTCTTTTCAATTTTTACTAAATTATATCCATTATTTACATACAGATCACAAGTGCAAAGCAAACCAAAAAAGTCACCAAGCAAATGTTGGACTCTGGAAAGGTCCTTACATCCAATAGTAACATGAATCGACTGAACTCCGAAACCAGCTACAACTTAAACTTTCCGACCAATTACAAAGCAAGCAACCAATGCAATTACGTTACCATTCCAACCAACCCATCAACAAACGCTCATCATCACACCACCGATTACAACCAGACCTACTACTACGATAATGCTAGTTTCATTCATCCAGAGGAAATTTTCCAACTAGATCAACCCATTCGACCAATCAACAAGTACCCGAGCAGCTCAACCACAAGTCTTCACACCCTAGGCAGCTCCCCTCCGACCGTTCTCGACATGGAGAGTGGCAATATCTATAAGAACACCCCTAACAACTCCAGTTTCTCAGTTCGTTACTTTGACTGCATCAAATACGAAACAAGCAGCAACGATACGGATACTGCGAGTCTAACTAGCGGTTCTAGTGTTTTGGACGACTTCTCGTACTATTCCAGCCCACAAATTGATTATCATAGTGTCAACACAGTAACCAGTAACAATAACAACAACAACAACAACAACAACAACAATAATAATTGCAATCTACCCGACTTGAACAAGATGAACCTGCGTCTATGTGACGATATCAATTCGTTTTTTATTGGCCAATCGAGTTGCGTGACGCAGAGTAAGCAACTTACTGAAGGCGTTGTAGGCGAGAATAATCAGCTTGAGAGCTATTGCTACGAAAATTACAGCAATTCCGCGTCACCGAATGCACATACAACGATGCTACCGTACGGTGGGTACGGTGATGGTTCCAACGGAGATGCCCTCGTTCCGAATAGCACGGCAGAGCAGACGGTACTTGGTGCTGATGGTTGGTGGAATAGCAGCAGTAGTGGTAATTATGCAGCGTCGCAAGCCGGCTGGAGTCAGATCGATACCATCACTAATGGATGCAGTCAGCAGCACGGGCAGCAACAGTACTATCTGATGGAACAAACCGACTATTTGAGTTAAATTGGAGGTGGAGAATATATAATGTGGGGGTGATTAAGACTTGACAAATTGTTGTTGAATTAAGACAAGAAATTAAGGAGGACTATCTTAATCTGTTGAGATGTTGAGTTTATTGCGAGCGCGGGGGTGGGTGAATGGATTGAGCGCTTATTTACAGCAATTTATAGCATTGAACCTTATTGTCGAACTCATTAAGTTTCAGCGAGGATTAATCAAATGTACCAGTGTAGCAAGACTTACTTTTTGTTTTACAACTATATTAAGATATTATTATTTTTTCTCGACTCAGTATGGATCGTAATACTCCTTAATTGGACCAGTGAGAATGTTTTCAAATGTTTGTAATTAGAGGTTGCGACACACGTGTTTTGTTAAAACAATTCTAGTCATATGTATTTTAACAGTGAATAAAATATCTGGAACTGAACTGTAAATGTGTTTTTTTTTAGGATTCCTATGGAAAGAATGTTTTTCTCTGAATTATGAGTAAGCACATGGTTGGACAGTTATAGTTGAATACAAAAATCCTATTGATATTGATTGCTAAGAGCCTTAACTTCTCATGAGAATATCTAGTGCTCGTGATGAGCATTTTTTAAATTACTGGAATGGATTTTGAGAAGCAGAATTAGCGAGTTTATCTGCACAGTTGGAAAGAAACATTTACTGCGTTATCCAAAGCACATAAAGGAAATGCTAGACTAGGCATAAATTAATCACATCTTTCATGTAAATTTAAGCCCAACATCGCTGAAATCAGGTCTGTTGTATAAAAGATTGCAACTTATGTTGTATGCTGTATGAAAAATTGCAAACAATTACGCTGTTCAGGCTTGCTTTGGCTTGAAATTAAACTAAGAGAAATTTTACGCGTCCGTGAACATTCATTATTTTTTTCTGTCTGCCACTTGTTTACTTCACTACATAGTTTGGAAACATGAAAGATGAAGGACAATTTCGTTGTTCACGCTTGCTTTGGCTTATAATTCAAAGAGGGGAAATGTTACCACAGAGAACAGACGTTCATCTTCGGTCTGCTACTTGTGTAAAACTTTAAACCGACATTTCAAATGTATGTCTTTATGCTCCGGGTAGGCGGCGCTGCAGTTGTGCGATAACTGTCATGTAAATGTTTATCAATAAAAAGCCAAGCACATAACCTGAAAAGTTTTGTTTGTTTTTCTCTGCACTTGCTTCTTATTCCGGCTGGCCATATTAACCTTTACACACGTTTTTCGAGAAAAGGTATATGGACATGAATGTCTGTTCTCTGTGATGTTACGCTTCTGTTAAAAATCATAATTATTTTCTGTGTAGTAAGTGCGGCTTTTCTGATGCGCCCTTGCACTGAACTGGCTGGCTTGACGTGCCGCAAGGGATTCTTGGTCAAGACTGAAGCTATATATATATATATATATATATATATATATATATATATATATATATATATATATATATATATATATATATATAAATATAAATATCACTAAAACTGATTTTTTCGACCTATACTATAGTTTGTTGATTCTCAAAAAATAAAACAAATGAAATATCTTTTCATTGAAATTTTATCTTTGTTGAAAGGATTGATCTACTCTGCTTTTCAGGACCATTGAGATATTGATCCATATCCCATTTTTATGTTGCGCTGGATTATATTTTGTTAATACACAGAAAAAAAATTATTAATTTTAACAAGCACGTTAAATTTCCCCTAGTTTAATTCCATGCCAAAGAAAGCGTAAACAACGAAATTGTTTGCAATCTTTCATGCGCCAAACAACAATGTTGGCAATCTTTCATACAGCAGGCTGGATTTAAGCGTTATCTGGCTTAACTTTACATGAAATATCCCATTAATTTCTGCCAAATCTAGCATTCCCTTTATGTGCATTAGATAACGCAGAAAATTCAATGTTTCTTTTTATCGGTGTACATATATTACATTATATTGCGTACATTGCATATATACAATCATTAACAAAGGGTAAGGGGGGAATGCAGGGTGCCAGACGAAGTGTAGGCATGATGAGGGATTCGTGGTTATCTGGCCCAAGTCATGGATGACAATTATGCCTTTCTTGATGGAAATCGTCATATCGAGATCAGCGAAGGTTTAATTATCTTCCGACAGTCTACAGTGAGTTTTCTCACCCTATTTTTAACAAACCACCAGACGGAAATCCTAATGTTTATTGCTTACTGTTCATTTCCTGTAATAAGAGCGTTTCGTTGGAAGGAGGTTCTCTATCCTTTCCGTGGGTTTCGTGTAAGTGCTTCTGCTTACGGGTCCACACCCCCGTTTTTGGCCCTTCATACAACGAAATAGTGAGGATTAAAGGTATGTACAGTTTGATCTTGCCATTAGTAGGAACTGTACGCCATGGCAAGTCCTGCACTGGTGGTGGCTTCCTATCACATCACATCACAGTTAGTGTGGCTTTTCTGATAATACATCAGAATATAGCTCCAAAACTAAAAAAATACTGCTGAATCCTTTTATTGAAAAGTTACGTTTAAATGCAATGAAATAATATGGTTCGTACATACGTGAGTGTGCGGGTTATGCGGTGGAATACTTTACGATATCCATCAACAGAATATGTCATTATACACAGATAAAAAGAAACATTGTATTTTCTGCTTTATCTAATGCTCATAAAGGGAATGCTAGATTGGGCAAAAAATAATAGAATATTTCATGTGAATTTAAGCCAGATAACGCCTAAACCGAGTCTGTTGTATGAAAGATTGCAAATATTGTTGTATGGCGCATGAAAGGTTGCAAACAATTTCGTTGTTTGCGCTTCCTTTGGCTGGGAATTAAAGAAGGAGAAATTTTACGCGCCTTTTAAAATTCATTATTATTTTCAGTGTAACCAGGGAAGGCACGACTAATTTAGTATGAGTTGACCTACACAGTTTGAAAGAAACATTTAATTTTCTGCGTTATCTAATGCAGATAAAGGGTATGCTACATTTGGCATGAATTGATGGGATCTTGCATGTAAATTTAAGCCAGATATCGGTGGTCTGGTGTATGACAATTATGTTGTTTGCGCTTGCTTTGGCTTGCAATTAAACGAGGGGAAATGTCACGGGTCTGTTAAAGCCCTTTATTTTTTTCTGTGTATATCAACGCGGTCCTACGTGAATTTCGCGGTTATATCCCTGATATAACCCACCTCTAATTTTTAAAACAGTGACCGACCCGGCGACACATTCCCAAATCTCTTTGTGTTAAGCGGAACTTTGTGTATACGGCAATCAAGAGAAATCAGGAGACCTCTTCGATCACGGACCGTGTGAGATCCGGTCGGCCAAATTGGACAAAGACTTAATGAACCATCAATACCATGAGGGAGCGGATCTGCGCAAAAAGAACCACACAAACCGGAAACTAGCCACTGATCTCGACGTTTCCACGGGATCGTCCACATCATTCTTAGCCAGAACCTTGGATGTAAGGCTTATAAAAAACGTTGAGGGCTTACGCTGAAGCATTCTCGACGGCAGCCATTACCTCAAAATTTAGAATTGATATAACTCAGAATCTGTACTAGATATTGAATATTTCATCACACCAGTCTGTATGCTTACTTGCTGCCAGCAATCTGGTGGTCTTCGATTCGATGTTCATTCACTAACAATAGAGATTTATCAATTTGAAATAGCGAGGTAAGTTTGCGAGAGAGATAAAAGATAGGAAAAAATACATGGAGTAGCAATTCACCTTAAGTCCGTGGCGTCTCGGAAGCTATCACCAAAACGAGGTTGGAAGAACCAAATTGATACTCTCGCGGCTCATTTTTCGGACGAGAAACTGTTTCTGTTTCTGCTGGAGCAGCATTCCTGCATCTCAAATCAATGTTCCCCGATTTCAAAGTGCAGCATCAGTGATGGTTTGGGGAGCAGTTTGCAAGCGAGGTAAGCTTCCCTTGGTATAATACATAATACAAAACAGATATTTTGGAGAAGGTTGTTGCTCCAAGTCTACGACAATTCTACGGAGATGACCACCAGATGAGCCACAGCAAATGTGGTACAAACCTGGTGTGAGACAATTTCACGGATTTTCTGAAAAAAAAAAATGTAGCCCCCAGGTCTCTAGATTCAACCCCATTGGACTTTTTTTTGTTCAGTCCTACATGATGACAAAGCTGAATGATTACGAAATCCGCAACTTTGACTAGTTCAAGAAAGAAACGGTTGAGGCTGGTAAGGAAATTCAACGGGGGTGTCATTCCAAGAGATAAAGACTGAGCTGGAAAAAAATGAGACACAATGATTAGCTTGTAACTTTTTGGCGTGTGGGTGAAAATTGATGAAGTTTTGAATAAAACTAGCTAAGAGTATAATGTTTACGACAACATTTCATCACAATGTATCAAGTGGTTTTTGAGATGGCATCGGAACAAGAGCCCATTCGCAAAAAAATATGGAACATTCTAATGCGTCCCACAGATGGATCGGAAAACACCTGGGACTCCATCTTTCAATGGTGTTCCGGGTGGTGAAGATATTCAAGAAGACCCAAACGACCCAGCGGTGGTCAGGTAGTGGCCGAAAACTGAAGACAGTTGATCCGGCGAAGGCAAGGAAGGAATCTTTCGATCCGCGATGTGACGAAGAAGGTGGAGGTTTCTATCTGGTTTGTGGAAACAACGATTAAACGTTCCGGCGTCTATAAGGTCAGGAAGGCACCAAACCGGAACGACAAACAAAACACGGTAGCCAAAACCTGCATCAGGAAGCAATACCGGGAGTAGCTGGCGAAACCGACGTGCGTCGTGATGAGAGACGAGACATACACCAAGGCGGGTGCAAAGCGATTAGTTTTACATTGCCACATCACGGTTGGCCGTTGCTGAGGAGGTAAGGAAGAAGCAGGTGAACAAATTCACACAAAAAGTGCTGGGTTTGGTAGGCCATCTGTGGGTGTGGAGAGATGAGCCAGCCATCACGACTTGGCAAATCTACCGAGACGAGGTGTTAGACTGGTACAAAGATAACAATGTTATTTTTGTATCAAAAGACTTCAACCCACCGAACTTGCCGGAACTTTGTCCGATTGAGAAGTTTCGGACCACCATGAAGGCCAAACCTCGTTATCATTAACATAGTAACATTTATTCGGTAGCAGTGCATCTTTTGAGTCCCCTTTTAGCTCAGTCAGTAAAAGCGCATTAACACCATGGCTGAACCCGTAACGCTGGTAGATCACCTTTTCGTGGTGTGTTTTGGGGTATCAGATCCACCACAGAACTCTAGTCCGAATTAGTTCAAACTAGGGAACATATTTGTTTATTGTAGTCAAAGGAAAATATCTTAGTCCTTATTACATTTTATGTCTTGTGAAATGTGACAATACTCGGATTGACCCACCGAGGATGAGCTTTGAATAAGGAAAACACGGTTAGTCTTCATTAATGTAAATTCTCATTTTCTATTGGATGTTCTATAGTTTGAAGTGGTTAGGACTAGGATTCTCATGCATGGTCAGTATCGGAGTCATTGTTTGTTTTGTTTGCAATGAATCCGATTTTGACTGATGGAGGGGCGTGCATTTGAAGAGTGCTCTCACTAACAAAGGGTTTAATAGCGGAAACTTTCTAAAAAAAAAGTCGATTTATTGCCAACAGAACAAACAATGACAACTGATACAACACCAAATACTTCATCGTTTCTCAATAGTGATGAAGTAACTCGAAATGCACAAAACAAAGGATACGGGATATACTTCAATAGATTACTGGTCACAGTGGTTTTTGTACCGAACAGAGGAAAAAAAACACCATGGCTGGGTTCGATTCTCTTTTTCTGAATTTACCGTTGAGGAAAATAGCAATAGTTAAGGGTATCTGGAAATAAGGTATGATTGATACACAATTTAACTAATGCAAAAATAGTACCTTGCACCGACAGCTTTTAATCAATTGCTGCGGAACTTAATTTAGAACACTAGGTTAAATGAAAGGTAATAAGCTAACTATTGGCTTGAAGCTTGAAATGCGATATAAAGAAAGAAGAAAGAAAAAACTATAAGGGACAGCCCAATGGGGTTGTACGCAAAGTTGACGTAGGACTACGCAGCAATCGAACTCCCATACACGTCAGGGCCATCCGCTAATTGATTTAAGTCAGTCCTGAAAAGGGCCAAGAAAATTCTATTGTACACTCTTTAGAAAGCATCTGGTGGCTCTTAATTATGATACGGCCCCGGTTGTAGTTCGCGATGGCCACTATCTCTAACGCGTAGAAGATATTTATGGATCTGTTGGTTCATTAGTTGTTCAACGCGCTTTGCCATTTAGTCCGGGACGCGGCGTTTAAAGCAATGCCATGTTCAGCCGGGGCGCGGTAATGGAAATTTCAAACAGCACAAGAGAAAAAATTCATCCAAACGAACTCTTCAGTTGGCAAACTAATTTGGTCGTCCTGAAAAGGACGGATTTAGTTGACGGGGAGAAACATGGTTCGCGATTGAACTTGGGCTTTCTTTCTTGGTTCATCTCGTGGGATGATTGATTCTTGTCTCGTTGTCACGGACGGCTTTTTCCCGCCAAATCGTAGGCTTCAGCAGCCATGTTTCTTACAGCGAGGTTGACGGGAGCATCGGTAACAACAGCCAACTGCACCAACGTCTCTCTGGGCAACGACTGCTCGCCACCGCCAACTGCGATCCTAAGGCCACTGCACAGCTTAACGACTGTCGTAAGACTGAATCAAAATGTTCTGCTAAAAGCTATTAGGTAAAGGCATCGGATGCTAGTGCACGAAAGAAGGCGGTACCAACGAAGGCAATGTGTTACAAATTGCATCAAAGGGGACAAACTTCAATTATTGCACCACAATAATTAGTTTTAATTACTGCACGCTAGACGGATGATTTTCTTAACAGAAATATGCCTTAATTACTTGCTATCACCAGCAACTAATCCGCTATGCACAACTAGGAACTACAACGAACTCAACCACATGGTCGGTCTGAAGTGTCGCAGTTCGGTTCGAATTATCCGGTCTAGAATTTCGTTCGTTGGTTGTTCAACGTTCTTTGTCATTTACTCCGGGACGCGGCGTTTAATTAATGCTATGTTCAGCCGGGGCGCGGTGATTGAAATTAATTTGAAACAGCACAAGAGAAAATTTTCACCAAACAAACTCTTTAGTTGGCAAACTGATTTGGTCGTCCTGAAAAGGACGGATTTAGTTGACGGGGGAGAAACAGTTCGCGATTGAACTTGGACTTTCTTTCTTGGTTCATCTCCTCTTCATTGCGGGTGGCCATCTGCAGGTGACGTGGGATGATTGATTCTTGTATCGTTGTCACGGGCGGCTTTTTCCCGCCAACTTGTAGGCTTCAGCAGCAATGTTTCTCGCAGCGAAGTTGACGGGAGCATCGGCAACAGCCAACTACACCAACGCCTCTCTGGGCAGCGACTGCTCGTCCAACTGCAGATCGTACTCTGCACAGCTCCACGACCGCCGGAAAACTAAATCAAAATGCGAAGGTGTATCCCTTATATAACATTCACGGTTGCCTAGGAGACGTTCCTTACTTAAATATGAAGTCTGTGCGCGGAAAGTACTGTGCATTTGGTAAATTTACTATGAAAAATTGATATTATTAGACATCACTACATATTTGCGTTAATTTTATTAGTTGCATGTCAAAAATCAATAGTTTGAAATATTTAAATCGAAGCGTAGAAAATGTTCCGATCGATTGGTGCAAACATTTTGGAAATCAATCGTGGAATGACTTAGTTATTAACGTTCAAAACCTATATATTTTTCGTGACGCTCCAAATTCTCGCAATTCGAACGTGTACCCCAGTATTGAAAACACAGACGTAGTCCTACGTCAAAAATATCCTTTTCTGAACGAAAACTAACAACGAACCATAAGGTCAACGCAGTTCTTTACCCTGTAAGCTGAGATACAAAGCCCTGAAGCAAGTCTTTTGTGTAAAATGCATTTGGTTTCTTACTTTTGTCACCGACTGTATCTTGAAAACTACTCCAAAACACTTTTTCGAACTACGTAAGAAATTACTAGTAAACAATAAAGATTACATTTTTCGTTGAATTTTGTGATGTATTGTTACACATAGATTTTTATGTTTTTCAAAACCTATGTGCTTTTTCAGTTGTTTTCTTTGGCCTAAAATATGCTTCCTCCATGGCCTGGAAGCTGAATGAGAAATATTCGGTATAAAATTAAAGAAAAGATATAAATATGCCGAGGTGTGAAGCGGAAGATAACAGCGGATCAGAGCTGTAATCGATTGCCCATTTCCATCGATCATTAAAAATCGAAAAGCATAGTACCAAAACTGTACAGCACTTTATCTTATTGTTATAAAATATAATGTACCTAAACGGACATAATCGAGAGCTGACTAAATTGATGCAAACTTGATACCAGAACTGATAATAGAGCAAGCAAAGAAATTCATAGTACAAATTTAGTGCCCTCTCGAATCCCCGATTTGACGATATTCTCTACAACATCATGACATCACTTATGATCCCTTCTAATTTATACAAGCTATATCTCCAAACAGCCGGCAGGCTATTCAAACAACAATAGCACTTGAATCGAGCCAGCCCTCTTGTCAACCACACACTGGCAGAGCAAACGGCAAGCAGTGGAAGCCAAGGAGTGACAAAAGTGAGAGGAAATCTCCAATTTGCTACTTTTGAGAGGATATACATATTATATTGTCCTTAAAACCATAAGTTTATCGTACGGTTCGAGGTTTCTGATTCAACCCCGAACATAAGGGACGAAAAGTTGAGACCCAAGCGGTGCCAGCTAGCTTTCGTTTCCCCGGTGGTTTTTGAAGGTAAACCTAAAATAAAGAAGCCAGACGCAAGTTTACGTTTATGCGGTTGTTTAGATTTTTATTGCAGATAATAATTTGTTATATTGTCGATATGCCTTTAGAGCAGAGGTGCGTGAAAAATCAAAGTTTCAAAAGGCGTTAGCTGTACTGTTGTGCAGCTTCGTACGAATGGATCAATGTATATTAAGGAAACATCCCTCCTCTACCAAAGGCTGGAATTAAAGGTTAGAGAGGGACTTTCTTTCAAACGCATATAATCCTATGTCACACAAGACAAAGTTTCCAGCATAGCAATCGTACAACTGCCTTGTTACTAACAGTAACCAGGGATCGAAAGAGCTTCATCTAATGTCAACGTAAAAGCAACATGCTTCTTGTTTCCATAGTACCACCACACTTTATACCACGCTGGGTAGCTACAGTTCAGGGCAATGCACTCGAAAACGATCAAATTGTTGAAAGTGAGAGTATAAGCTGCGGTGACAGACTCTATTCCCTCTTTTCGATGATTCCAAAAAGGTGCTACTTATGAATCGTTTGAGTTCGTTTATTGTTTTTTTTTTCTTGTTTCAAACCAAGGATACAAAATCCTAACGTCCTTTTGACCCTACCTCCGATTTGCTTAGCATGTTTGTATACATCCGGTTTGCGTGAGGAACATTTTCCCTCTGCACAAACCCACCGAGTTTTGTTCACGACCCGAATCGGAAACAGAGTGTAACAAAGTGTTCAATTAGAAATCATTGTGTTGTCAATAGTTTGATGGATGACTGTTTTATGGATGTACCAGTCCTGTCTTTTCGATTGTCAGCTTATTAGCTTTCCAAATGCCAAGAGGGCAAGAATTTTGACAATTGGCAACCATCTAAATATGACATTGTATTGAAAGGGGTTTTCTGATAAACTAGTCAGCCAACCCTGGAATGTAATGCTGGTAATGGCAGATTTTATTACTGGTTCTCTTAGAATGTTTAGAGGATTGGAGAATTTAGTTTAGGAATTTTAGTATATCACATGCACAACAACCTTAGCAATGCCATACTGCAAAGATATGTTTATACTTCAACGATAATGTAATTGTTAGCTACATATATGAAAGATTTTGGTTGTAACATTTCATTCTTTCTTTAGACTTTGCGCAACTTTGCGCACTAGAGATCGAAGTTATAGGGTGGAGTCCAACCAATTTCCGGACCAATTTCCTTTAATTTTTCATTATTACTCTTCCGTATTCAATCCAAACCAAAAATTTGATTCGCATACAGATGATCATTAGCGAAAAATTGACTGGAATCGCTCCGCTACTAAAGTAGTGCTCCACCTTACATCTAGCATGACAACCATATTCTGTACCTATTGGGAACTGCACTAAATGTGGAATTAAAAAAATTACTATTCGTATTTTTCCCCCAGATTACTCTCAGGACTCAGGACCATCAATATAAGTTTAAAAGATAATGAAATTTGGATGTAAACTAAATAATGCAAATGTTAATATAAAAAATAAATTTATAATCAATTAACGTGGCTTTTTGCCATATTAAAGAACCCCAGCAGCACACTTACTCTAAATCAGTTAGAGTGACTACACTGTGACTCAATTAAGTAACAATCAAGTTGTTGCAACCTTTTTTGTCCATTTTGTGCTGCTTGGGAATCTCACGCATGTTGTTAATAATTATCCAAGGCACATAGTACATTTAGGAACTTCAATCCCAATTACGTTCTACAACTCTTAACTTCATCGAATTGTTTGAAATTGCATATAAATTGATTTGAATGTTAAGTGCCAAGAGGATCCTTTTCGTAACAATTAAATTCAACGGAATACAAAACAAAGAACAGCGAACACGGTGAAGACTGAGAAATAATTATTTTCAACAGAACAAAAAAATTAAAAATAACATTACATCATAGCAGACGGTGTAATTTGTAATGATATGACCAGAAAATATGTTGTTTGAACGGCAATACACACAAAAGAGACGAAATCAAAAAAATATTGTAAATTTGCCTATCATGTTTGTATGATTTTCGTTCGTTCGGTTACTAAACTCGTTTTCTGAGACATTCTACAAGATTACTTTTACGCCTTTTAATGTATTCTTTGCTGTGAAAATACACTGCACATTACTTAACTTATATTTCAAAGAACCACAGAATATTATTGTTGGTTTATGCCAAATCTGGATTTATAAACCTGGCTCTAGATATTGCAAAAACTACATAATTGTTCAGCTATAGTTCCAAAAAATAAACATACACCAATATCAATAACTGTGATGCACATTTCTATTCTCTAAAGAATTCTTAAATTAGAAAATGAGAAGAAAGATTAGTAATTTCTATTTCAGTCCAACTACCATTATTACTTATCTTGACAGATACGCGTATTTCGTCTACAATGTGCAGACTTCTTCAGTGTCGTCGAGTATTAGTACACGACACTGAAGAAGTCTGCACATTGTAAACGAAATACGCGTATCTGTCATGATAAGCAATAAAGGTAGTTGGAATTAAATGGAAGTTACTAATCTTTTTCCTCATTTTCTTGTTACTGGTATTCGACTAAAAAGCTCACACTCTCCAGAATTTATTCTTAAATGATGTCGTGTAACAAAAACGTATATATTGATGGGTATATTAATGCAGAATATTATATGTTTGATTACGTTGTTCAAGATTTCTTCCCTTCATTTTCGTCTTCACTTTGACTCTTGGAAATTATTGTGAAGGTACTTGAGATTTGACTTGAAATACTCTACCCCAGGCCCGAAAACATTACTGAAAAGCAGCCATGTATTGATGACCTAAGTGCTGCAGATAATATTGACTTATGCCTAAGAAGTTAAAAATCCAATCAAAGAAGAATTTTGACATTATAGAGACAAATTGTATGTACAGCAGCTAACCGTAAGTATCCGAAATTGACATGTCCATAATCGATGGTATAATCACTTCATTTACCTCGTAAATTATTTTGTTCATGTACCGTCCTTATGCAGTACGATCACGTGTGTTGCGAACACGCTAGTAAACGATAAAAGGATTTGGAAAACATACTTTTGCATATAAAAACCAACAAACGATCCATAAAAAAATGATCTATAAAAAAAATGATCCATTAAAGGTTCAATAACTTTTCTTAGCTTTTAACATTGATCCGTTGAATGCAAACTTCGTGCACTAAAATATATGCATATGATCCATAAATTATTGAAAATGTATCATACATAATTTGCCAATGATCCATACAAAGTTGAATAATAAACTACAAATTTATAAAAAAAAATGCCGGCGTCGGTGGTGTAGTGGTAAGCGTGACTGCTACTTGGCACCCCAGTGGGTCTGGGTTCAATCCCAGTCGACGTCGGTGGTTTTTCTGAGGCGAAAAAATCTTGTCACGTCTTCCTTCGGAAGGGAAGTAAAGCCGTTGGTCCCGGCTCATATTTATGAGTCGTTAGGTAGGGTCCAGGTGGTGGAGTCGTCTTCCTGGCGTCGGTTATTGTCACCATGTGAGGAAATAGGCCGACGTAAAATAAAGAAAAAAAAAAAATTATAAAAAGGATGCATCTGCCTGGTATACTTAAATCATAATTTTCGTTAACAATCAAGTATGAAATTGAATTCGATTAGTCACAGTTGCGGCCCTTAGGAAACGAAAGATCCGAAAAAATGAGTAGGTTTTCTGAACAATTGCAAAGTAATCTTTTTTGCAGCAATATTTGAACCGGGTAACTAAAGGAACGGACATACTGCTAAATATGAGAAGTGACTCAGTTGAGGATCAATTTCCCAATCTTAATGGATCGTTATTTATAAAATATTACCTAAGACGGGATTTATTTATGAATCATTCCTCTATTTTTAAATGCAAACAATTGATTTGCTATGGATCATTTTTATAAGTTTGTGGATCATTGTTCAACCTGGGTCATCGACAATTTATTTATGGTATATTTTCAATAATATATGGATCATAAGCATCTTACTAGAGCACACATGTTACATTCAACGGATTAATTTACAAAGAACCTTTTACAGATAAAATATGTTCATAATATAGTTCATTCTCTATTATGTCCGGTATATAACGGACATTTTAGAAGGTTTGTTGCTAAGTTCTACATAAAGTGTGGATCTCATAGGTGAATTTTTTGGATCATTTCCATTTTTCTAGGGATTTTCATAAGAGTTTTATGAGTCACAAATGCGTTTTTTATAGAACGATTTTCAATTTTTTGCAAATCATTTCTCCAATTTTATAAGTGCAAACTTAGGGCTGCCAGAGGTTTCCACTCCAGGCTTTCGTCTTCATCCGCAGTAAGAAGCATCACGAAACAAATGGAGTGTTTGTTTTTGCGCCGTTTTCGACACCGAAACCCTTTATCAGGAGAGGAAAGGTCGTCTCTTAAGTTAATCACGGTCCACGCTACACTGCTTCGAGGTCTTTCACTCGCAGCAATGGGTAATTTCGGCTTGAGCATGTATCCTGGAACCTTGTTAACTCGACGTGGTGGTGAAACCGAAAATGAACCGTTATCAGGACGAGAAAACGAGAGTAAAATGAGAAAAAAATTATACCGTATGGCATGTTAATATAAAAGTGCGCCGCCAAAACGTGCAATTACTACCAATTTAGCTGGCGGACAAAAACTTGCTGCCTGATGAGTCGAGTGGCGTTCTGAGCGAATGAACCCCGCTTGCCGGTGTCAGCCGAATGTGTACCATCTTCGGTTTCTGCTGCTGTTGCATGCTATTGATGTCGTTGTAGAAGTTGAAAGTTGTATAATCTTTTCATTTTGTATTTACTTAGGTTAATTTGACGAAATTATGATTGATTGGATTTTTAAGCGGCGTCATTTAAGAGTTTCATATTTAAGTGAGAGTTGTACGTTACATGGTTTATCTGAAAAAGCAGACATTAGCGTGCGTTTTTTTTGGGACTGCTGAGTTGTTTATTAACGAGTTGCATTGGAAGTAAGTCATTATATACATGGTAATTTCAAAGTTACTTGAACACATACAAAAAAAACTCAGCATGATTGTTGAAAACACTTCCGTTGGTCAAGGCCAAAATAAGATACGGTTTTGATGGCTATTAATCCTATACGGTAATGTTATCAGAGGACACCCAGCGTGAAATCGATTAACAAAATGTAAACAACCCGGTATAAGACTAATAAAAATAATGAAAGTAGGTAATAAAACTATTTAAATTACAAAAATTAATCAAATATTTCAACAGAACTTTAGTTTTGATTTGATATCATGAGCAGCATTGATTATGCATTCAGTAGTTGTTTTTTAATTTTTTTCACAAGATCAATGCATATTAAATATTTAGTAGCTATTAATAATGTTTACATTATTTACACAATTATTATTAATTTGCATTGTTTTACAAATTTAAGGCCATGCATGATATTTCTGAGGAAGTTGTTAACTCGGGTTCAACATTCACGCTTATACGCCAGGTCTCTTCTTCGGCTTTATCACTAATTCCCGTTCTATCGAGCAAAAATTTTCCATAATATCAATAGATCTGTCATGCTTCAATCTATATAATGTTTATTTGCGTCAACTCGTCAATTCGTCAACTCGCCAACTTAAGTATAACACAAAGCCTTTCTGAGCTGAGGCGATTGACGCCCTCCATTAGAGCCTGTACAGTCTTTCCCGGTATGTTTTTCTCAGTTTTTTTTTGTCACTTCTTCATCATATCCTTTTCGTCTTTCGCCTCTCCTTTGGTCTTCCAAAGTTCACGCATAGTCATGGCCCAATCACAGGACTGAAGCGGCTGTCATCCACGAACAACAATCGTGACGCTGAAAACTTGGAGCTGCGAGTGGTGCTAATTTGACAGCTCAGTTTTCTTGAAGGCTATATACAGCAAACACAATATTCGCGGCGGAAGTTGCCGTGTTTTGTCGTTAATTTGATTCGAGAGAAAAATCTTCCGTGTTGTACTTAGTGCAGTAGTTATCCCAACGATAGTAATCTTTCATTGTTTATCAGCCAGGTATTATAATGTTTTATCTAAATTACTGATACTAGTAGTTTGGTAGAAATAATATTGTAAAGAAATATAATCCATTGTGAACCGAGCTTAGTCCTCTGGGCCCAATAGGTTTTGATCGGATGCAGGTCAGGACAGTTTGGTGGGATCGTGTCTTTTAGTACAAAATCCACAGAATTCGCCGCATTCCACTCCTGCATGGTTTTGGAGTAGTGACATGAAGCCAAATCTGGCCAAAATAGTGTTTTTTGTTCGTGCTATCTCAAAAACGGCAAGAGCCGATTGTAAATCTCACCGTTTATGGTGTCTTTGGTTCTCTCGTTTGCGAGAAGTACATATAGCATGCCAAATAAGGTACTTTAAAGCGAATCACGACAGCTTCTTCCATTTGAAACGGTCATCCACAGCAAACTACTTAAAATCCGGAATTGATCATTCAATGTTGCCACACCGGTATTCCGTTAGAAGCTTCGGGTAATATTATCCGTGTTTTTTCTCTCAGTGTATTGTTCGGATTTGACAGATGGCGTATTTACCTTGGTTCATAAAAAACAAAAGCACAAAGTTTCATTTGAATTCGTTCACGGGTAGTGTCACAATGAAGACAAATCCATTACTAAGTGCGGTGATTGAGCTATATAAGCAAGAAAAGTCTCCTGTGTTTATCGCTAAGACATTGAAAATGCAAATACAAACAGGTCGAGATGCTATAAAACGATACAATGGGCTTGGACATTTCGAGGATCGTTTCGGAAGAGCATGAGCATGATAGACCGCCCACGGATGCTTCTCCGTTACAGTTGAAATTCCACATCCTGAAAATTTAATATGATTATAAATAATGTACAACGATATGATGAAAATAATACGGTGACAATGTAAGATTATCCATTTTTTTCCTCTGTTCGGTACAAAAATCACTGCGACCAGTAATTTGATCTATCGTAAACGGGATATATCCTTTGTATAGTGCATGTCAACTTACTTCATCACTATTGAGAAATGATGAAGTATTCGGTGTCGTTACAGTTGTCATTGTTTGTTTTGTTGGCAATGAATCGACTTTTTTTTTTAGAAAGTTTCCGCTATTAAACCCTTTGAGGAGTGAGAGCACTCTTCAAAGGGGCGCCGCTTTATCAGTCAAAACCGGGTTCATTGCAAAGAAAACAAACTATGACTCCCATACTGACCATGCATCAGAACCCTAGTCATAACCAATTTAAACTGGTAGAACATCAAATAGAAAATGAGATTTTACATAAATGAAGAGTAACCATGTTTTCCTTATTCCAAGCTCATCCTCAGTGGCTCAATCCGTGTATTGTCGCTTTTCACAAGATATAAAATGTAATAAGCAGTAATATATGTTCCTTTGACTACAAAAACAAATGTGTTCCCTAGTTTGAACTAATTCAGGCTAGGGTTCGGTGGTAGATCTGATACCCCATAACACACCACGAAAAGGTGGTCTACCAGTGTTACGGGTTACTTGGAACCGAAGTATACTTCGTCAAAGAGTTAGTTGAAATTCTAGACGGTCAATTCGAAAAATGGCGAAACCATTGAAAATCGACCGCAAATCAGTACGAACTATTCTCGATGAGGATTTAGGATTACGCTCTTATACATTTTCAAAGAACCACTACCTAAATGACAGGATGAGAGACAATTGGTACCGGAAAGCAAAGATTTTGTTGAAGGAGTTCAGTAATGGACGTCGTCGTACAATTTTATTATCGATGAGAAAATTTTCTCTGTGGAGCATACCACAACCAGCAATGCGATCGCCAGCTTATGCCTAAGAGTTCCTCTAACCGTTTGAATACAGCCAGATCACACCATCCACCTTTGGTGATAGTTTGGGCGGGAATTACTGCCTCCGGTAAAACCTCCTTAATATTCATTGAAAAAGGCGTAAAAATCAACCAATAAGTCTACCAGAAGCTTCTAACGGACACTGTTCCACCATGGACGCCCACACATTTTGGTAAGAACAAATGGAAGTTTCAACAAGATTGGGCACCATCACATGGAGCAAAAAAGACGCTGGAACTCTATAACAGGATTTACCCGCTATTTACCAAAGATGAATCGCCTGACCTGAATCAAAGGGATTACTCTGTCTGGTCCATTCTTGAGTCCAGAGCCTGTACTAAACCACAAACATCATTGGATCATTTAAAACCCAGTTTCACCAAAGCCTGGGTATAGCCTATATCTATGGAGAAACGTCCGTTGTCGATGATTTCCCTAAGCGATTGAAGGCGTGTGTCATTTTGACACATTTTGAAGGCATCGATTAGATAAGGTATACCTCGATAGTACGTACATCAACTTTTTTCACTTCAAATCGCAATTGCATAAAAACTACTGGTTGTATCTGAAATCTGTATTTGCCAACATAAAGAGCAACCGTTTGTTTTTTCTTTTGGTTGTATTAGATTTAAGATACAATAAGTAGTTTTTATGCGATTTCGATTTGAAGTGAGAAAGTTGATGTACGTACTATCTAGGTATACCTGTATTACTATCTATGTTACACAGTTTGAAAGAAACATGTAATATTCTGCGTTATCTAATGCACATAATGGAACATTTCTTGTAAATTGATTGCAAACATTGTTGTATGGCGCATGAAAGATTGCAAACACTTTCGTTGTTTACACTTCCTTTGGCTTGGAGTTAAACGAGAGGAAATCTTACGCGCCTCTAAAATTCATTATTTTTTTCTGTTTAGTGTATTTACATTTTCCACAAATACATTGTCATTGAATACCCGATTAATGACTCAAAAAGTGAACACGCATAATATTTCCTTACCATGGAAGTTTCCGGGAGCCTTATCCGTTTTCAATCCTGATCGTTTCTTGGTTCCTGGAACCTTTGGAGGACTCTTAAGACGGTGGAATGATGTATGTTCATCCTTCTTTCCCAAGGCGCGATGCGACAACCCAGAGTTGCTTGTGGGTGAACAAAATCCTTTCGCAACCGGTTTGCTGATTTTTTTCTATCTCGACCGGAATCTCACTGACAACTACACAACGTATTGTATGCGTATGCAAACAATACATTCTAAAGAGAAACTGAAAAAATGGTTAGTTTCGGTCAAGTATGAAAATGTTATGCGAGATTTAAATTGTCGCAATAATTATCGACTCACCCTTTAGTAATTGATTTATTGCTCTCAAATCCAACGGAACATATTGGGTGCTGAATATATTTAGAAGTCATCTGTTATAAAATCACTCCCGTGTTCGTTCAAATCTGATTGTATAAGAGAGATGAATTGCAGTTTGCTCTTAGTAGGACGAAAATTAAATCAAAACCCAAGAATGCAAAATCCGTTTCATAATTCCTTGTAAACAGAAGTTGTATTCCGTTTTATTAATGAGCAAAATTGTGCTTTTATTTAGATTAGCAGTTTTTAAATCTCATATTATTTATAAACAGGTAGCGACAAATAAATCAATTTAGCAAAATTATGTAGAATTTGGCATAGCATTCAATATTTCTACTTTGTTAATTAGAATGGAGGAACATAGGTTTTATTGGTCAAGATTTAGTAAAAAGTTAAATGTTGTTAAAATCCGAACATTTTGCCTTGGGTGATAGTTTTATTTTAATCTCACATTTTTAAGCGTGCATTTTATTAATATTTTGTGAAAAAATCAAGCAGCACCAGATATGATACGCAATGATCATTTCTTAAAATCGTATTCCATTCATTCGGTCTTCTTCGGTTTCGGGGGTTCAAACTACGTACAGTGACCAATGGCCTTTATGATTTTGATACATCGTTACAATACAGGGTGTCCCAGAAAACCTAAGCACGATTTTGATGCGTCACTGTTGCTTCCAGATGACGTTTAAACAGCTGATTTACATTTCAATCTATAACTCTGTGAGTCTCAAGTGCCGGTGCATTTACTTTTCATGAAAATGTAAAGCATTTCCCCGGAAAAGCGCAAACAGATCGTGCACAAATTGTGCACTTTTCCCAACGTTTCGCTGAGTCAGTTGGCAAAAATGGAAGGTGTTTTGCATCGGAGCAGTTCGTAACGCAATTCGAAAGTATGGGGAGGAGTCTTCCTTTCACGACAAGAAAAAATCTGGACGTAAACCGGGCCCTGTGGACCAAAACCTGGACTTCCTGTTGGAGATGTGGCCAAAAAGCTTGGAACTTCGAAGAGTAACGTCTCCGTGGAAAGACACTAAATGGACTAAGGACTTTCAAGAACCAGAAGAAGCCAAAACGAAATGAAAAACAAGCAGCATCTGTCAAACCAAGTGCCCGTAAATTATACGATAAACTGCTGTGTGGAAAACCGGCAAAATTATGGATGATGAATCCTACGTGAAATTTGATTATAAGACGCTTTCGGTTGACCAGTCCGTGCTGGTCAAATTATTGACGATGCCGATATGTCATCTTAATAAAGCAGTGGCAGGCAATTTGTGAATGTAGAATGCTTTCAAATCCGATTGTAATAACCGATACGATTACTGCGGATGTTTACGTTCTTAAAGCGGCGCCTGTTCCCTATAATCCGGAAACATATTAATCCAGTTCTGTTTTGGCCGGATATGGCATCAGTGCATTACGCGAAAAAAACGGTAGCCTGGTACACAGCAAACGGAGTCGAGTTCGTTCCTGAATTCCTGATTCGATTAATCCTCCAAATTGTCCCCAGGCAAGACCAATTAAAACTTTTTGGGCTCTGACAAAGGCATATTTGCGATAACATGTTAAGGCAGCGGATGCCATCAAAACTTTTGAAAGAGACTGGAAAAAAGTATCAAAAATCGTTGGCAAACAGACTTTGCGGAAGCTAATGAGCAGTGTTAGATGAACCGACAAGCAATCAAGTTAAATCCACAGTAAGGAAACTCAGTGCTGGGCCATTCACGAAGTTTGCTAGTGCTTTGTTTTGATAGTCACTTTGGACCAATTTAAACCAACAGTAAGAATCCTGTTGATGCTTTTCATTTTTTCTTAGGTTTTTAAGGTTTTATTATATATACAAATAATTTGCCCTTTGCCCGCTTTCAACCGATTTAAATCAAAAGTCAACAATTTAAATCGGATCACAGATTTAAACCAACACTAAAAATGCTGTTGGGCTACTCACAAAGTATAATAATGGTTCTTCGTTGAGAAAATAAGGTAATTTTAAACAACGCTTGAGAGCCAATTGGAACCGACTCACACCAACAGAAAGGATGCTGTTGTGATGCTCACAAAGGGTCAAAGGATAGTATGCAGCTCAAAAGTAGTGTGCATTAGGATAGGACAAGTAATGGTCAAGAAATGCTTTTACTGTCAAAATTACCTTCCTTGTATCCAGCTGAAAAGGAGGGCAAACTACGAATGGTTTCGTAATGTTATAATCGCCTGCCCATGTAATCTAAACAAATGTTACTTTTCTTTGTGGAATAATATTCCGTTCGATTCGTCCGCAAGCAAAACTGACTTGTCCCCCTTACTGAAGAAGTTGTCAAAATTACTTCGGTAGAAATGGTAAAAACTACTCAGGTCTTTACTTGCCAGCTGCATACTAGGCTGAAACAAGGCGATTCCTTATTGCACTTTCCGGCTAATTTGGATTGACTTATGCCAACAATAAGGATGCTGTAGGCGTCACTCACGAAGTGTACCAGTGGTTTTCTTTATTGTGAAACAAAAAAAAAGTTTGTTTGGTATTTTTTCTTATGACTAGCATGTAAATCATTGAATATTTAATAATGTCAATAAAAAATGGTGAGGAGCTACGTATTTTGATATTACCTGAAACTCTCAAAAACATCCAAAATGAAATTATAATAGAAATTATCATTATGAATTATCAAAAAAGTTAAACTAAGGGATGCCTTAGAGAAGGGTAATAATGTATTTTTGGAATTAAGGTATATCTTCGCTGTATTCAACAAAGATTCTGAACATTCAAATCTCTACAAGTTCACACGAACTTGAGCAACAGGTGTGTAAAGTCAAGTAGTTGTAATAGTAGTATGAAATACCTTTGGTTGAAACTTCGTCACAGGTGGCACTGTATAATTATTTTTAAATTGATGATTTTTAAATATAGAGTCTTTGAATGTGGATGTTGTGAAAAATAATTTGGCACATCAAAGACGATTTTTTTATAAAAGAAGTGGAAAACGAAAATCTAGTCATTTTTGTTGGGCTTTTGTGTCTTTTTTCAATTGTATCGTCTGACAATTACTCTAAGCCTCATTTTTTCTAAAAATTTGCGTAGTATATGCCCTTATGGACAGGCATTAGGGGCATAATGGACACCTTCAACGGATGCTACACAGAAAAAAAATCAGTGGGGTTGTGTTTAACACACGACCGGTTGACGTAGACTACATTAAATCGTTTGATGAGTTTCGTTAGTTTTGTAGCGGAACATTCACAGAATAAATTATAATGAATTATAATAGACGCGTAAATTTCCCCCTTGTTCAAATGCAATCCAAAACAAGCGTAAACAAAGAAATTGTTTGCAATCTTTCATACAACAGACCTGATTTCAGCGATATCAGGGTTACATTTTAATTAAATATTCCATGAATTTGGGTTCATGCATGAGTTAACGCAGAAAATTAAATGTTTATTTCAAACTATGTTGCAACGCACACAGAAAAAAAATTATGAATTTAAACAGGCGTGTATAATTTCCCTTCGTTTAATTGTATGCCTAAGAAAGCGTAAACATCGAGATTGTTTGCAATCTTTTATACGCTATACAACAATGTTGGCAGTCTTCCATGCAACAGACTACATTCAGGCATTATCTGACTTAAATTTACATGAAATATCCCATTCACTTTTGCCAAATCTAGCATTCCCTTTATGTGCATTAGATAACGCAGAAAATTAAACGTTTCTTTCAAATTGTGCAGGTACTGTTCTAATGGGACGTAAGTGAGTAAGAATGTTAGTACGTTCTATGAAAATTATTAAATTCTATTATACACTCTTCAGATAGGTTTAAATGAAGAAACGGCCTTGAGTTGAAGGCCCTTCTCCAGGGCCTCAACCAGTAGTTGGCAACGAATTACCTCTGACAGCTTTAAGTTTTGCCTGATAATCCCGAATTCACTCGGCATCAGTACCTGGTCGGAGGATTCATATGTTCGATCTTAACACGCTTCCGAAATTTGTGCATATGTTTGGCATAACTCATTCTCACTTTCACGGTTTCTAAAAAAATATTTTTTCCTAAAAGAAAAACTCGACTCGTTAACACAACAGAATCATTATTCATAACAGTACTAATTGGAATGTGCAGAGAAAGTTACTACGCCACCGGTGGCTGTCAATTAGCAAGAACCTGGAAAGTAATGTTAAATAAATTCCAATCAAATAAACTCTCTCAAAATTGAATTAGTCGTCCTGAAAAGGGCGGATTTGAAATTGTCCGCATTTGAATTATAACCTTCTCGGTATATTGAAGGAGCAGATTATTAAAGCCGTGGCACGTTGCGCTTTACCAAAAGATGGCTACCAAAAGGATCACATACACAAGCACCTTCCTCGTGGTTGCGCCCACCGGCTGGCAACCGACTGCCTAGTACATCACTGCATAATAAATGCTGCCTAGCAACGGATGCCACCACCAGCTGCCAAATCCAACGTTGACGCCTTGACGCTCCGTACTGCCGAATGAGACTAGCGCACTCAGGTACATGCCATCGCCAGCTGCCAATCAATACTGGCTTGTTGATCCACACAGCTCTAGGACCGCAACACGAATGAGAAAATTTGCGAAGGTGAACCCGTTTTATATCGTTCATTGCTGCATACCTCCTTGCTTACATTTGAAATCTGTGATAGGAAAATACTGTGCATTTAGTAAATTTAGCCTGCAAAACAAAATTATTAGACATCACCTTTAACTTTCGTTATTATCAAAAGTTTCAAATTGTAAACGGATAGTTTTTGATACGCGGGAAAATTTACAACCGATTGATGTAAACAACTTGTAAATCTATCGAGCATTTATGAAGTTATAAGCGTTTAATATGTAACAATATTTCGTGACGTTCGCTAATTTTTAGATTTTCAATTGACACTCTACCCTTGCCGTAAGACGTAGTCTACGTCAAAAATAATGAATTTTAACAGGCGCGTAAAATTTCCCCTCGTTTAATTCCAAGCCAAAGGAGGCGTAAACAACGAAATTGTTTGCAATCTTTCATGCACCATTCAATAATAATTGCAATCTTTCATACAATAGGCTAGATTCAGGCGTTATCTGGCTTAAATTTACATGAAATATCCCATTATTTTCTGCAAAATCCAGCATTCCCTTTATGTGCATTAGATAACGTTTGAAATTCAATTCTTCTTTTTATCTGTGTAGTTTTTCGAACATCAAATAACAATTATATTACAAAGTATTTACTGTATTCCGTTCACACGCTGTACACGCTTAATTGCCTTCTAGTCAAAAATAATTAAATTAATAATTTGCTTTGGACATAATAGACACCCTATTAAATTGTGGATTATATTGCTCGATCACATACAAAAAAAAATTACACACCCAAACGTTACCCCAATACATATGATCACCCACGCATAAATACACAAAAAGAAATTTCAATATTTCAACAAATGAAATATAAAAAATATGAAACTAGACGTTCGATGCTATGGCAATGTACGGTATACAATTTAAAGAACATTCACTTTCATGCAAAACTATTCACTATGTGCTTTGAATCCCACGTGGTTTTATTTACCTGCTTTTGCCTCCTATCATAATTTGGGTATTAATCAATTAACTCTTATTTTCTATTGAAAAAAAAATGCAAAAGTCACTTTATTTCGTGAAGGCCTTATTCTACCCCTTAGTCCTTGTAAAAAAAATTATAAATGACATGTATTGATCTTGTAATTAATTTGACAACTAATTAACAAACACCGAAAATTGGTATATTTGCATAAAATTGGACTCTTTGCACGTTGAACCCTTTTTCCCTAATCAAAAAACAGGGAGACTTAAGAAATTTAATATCAAAATATTCAATACCTCCGTTACTTCCGTTATTTGCACCACGCCATCGCTTCAGTATAGCAACTAAATAGACGAAATTACATTTCTATGCTAGCTGTCAAAAATGAATTACTGTATGGATGTTTTAAGCATTTCGGTATTGCGAAAATAATTTCAGCGTGCCCTAATGATGAATGCTAATTTGCATAACACATGTAAATCTCTTATTGACAGTCAGATGATATATTTGCTCTTTTAATCACGACCGTATTTTCGGCTGAACAATATATGGTCACACTTCTCCTGGAGAGAAATGTCCCTGGGGTGCACGTCGATTTGCATACATCCTTTTCGTCTAATGAAAATCATCGGCTCATTTCAAACTATTCTGCCTCCCGAAAAGTCAACGCAACCGATAATTTATGCAAATCAAAGTGATTAATATGATATTTATTTAATTTCAACTGAAGAGGCTCGTAATCTCTTCAAATGCACCGACAAAAAATAGATTTGTATTCATAATTTTTTGCTGTTCACTTCCGCTTTGTTCGAGTGGCACGCTTCCGATTCATGTTACAGTAACGTCCGGAGGGTGCCAAACTGAGAACGGTTAAAAATTTCACTTCATAATAGAAATATAAATATTGTTTTGATAAATGACATATTTTAACGTTCATTCAGTCTCACCATACCAGTCGGATCGGATTTACCGCGTGTCCTCTGGATGATGGAATAGGTGCGTGGAATTGAACAGTACAGTTGGGAGTGAAAAGGCACTGCAAAGGCCAAACTCAGTCACCCCTCCACCGCCGGTGATTATAATACAGTAGAGACATGTAAGTGAACATCAACCGATCATCCAACCCCTCGAAACGGACGAATTAAGGTCGCTTTCATAAAAATGTACTTCATTTAGCGTATGTTTACTGTTGGTACGGTTTTTCCACTCTGTTTATTTGATTGCAGAGGCGTGAGTGTCGAATTAATCAAATTTTAACCCCTAAATACGGTTTAATTCCGTGGGATTTTCGACCTTTTGGTTTGACTGTTGCATAGCGTTTGCAGTGTTGATATTGAACTGTTTCTTTTTTTTTCGCAGTTATATACAATAACGAATAATATTTCAAAGTAAGCTGATCGAAAACCTGCATGCATAAAGACGACGCAGGATTATAGAACCAAAAATGGCATGAAGTATTATAATACGCCCCTTTTAGAAATAAAATAAAGGGCAACATGTTTATTCATCCTAAATTCCCCAGCTATGACCATTGGCAAAAAAATATGCTTAACTATTTTAAGTTGTTCAGCATTACTTGCTATTTTTGTAGGTGAAGATAAAAGGTAATACAAATTAATTACAAAATGAAGCGTGGAAAATTATTTCTTAACAAACAAGTTGTATATAAAATTTATTGAGCGCTTGATAGGTGTCCCCTATGGGTCTTCAACACTTTTTAACAGAGAGTCCCCTGGTAGTGGACACTTACTAAGAGTACTTAAATAAAGATCTTTACTACAAAACAAAATTAAAAGTGAAATGCCATTGAAACTTTATTCCTTGTAAGGGAATTTACGATATGTTTTCGTTCTTAAGATGTTTTGAGTCTTGGTCTCTCAGACCTCTTCTGTAGTTTAAATTGCTCATTGGTAATATCCGAAGAACGACAAGCTGCTTTCAGTTTAATAGGGTCATAATTCCAACAGGTCCATAAAATGTCTTCCATAATTTTACGGGCTCATTAGCATGTTCTAGGATGAATTGCAAACGTTGTTGACTTTGCTGGTAAACAACAAGATTTTAGAAATTTAGCTTTTTATACCTTGCTCAGCGATCTTGTTACATATAAAATGTTCAGAAATTATGTATAATTATGTTCATACCATATCCTGATTTTCCTGACGCAATTTTCACTTTGTTCGAATGATCGAGGTTTTTGTAAAGATTTTTTTGATTCTAGCAAAGTAAAAGTACTTGCTGGTGATTTTTAATTTCCAAAACAAAGTTAAACTATGATTGACCATGTGTACTCTAGTTTTGATTCTGTTAGTATTGTTATAAACTCTGATATGAAAGTCACAGATTAGGAATCAATAATAAGCGACGTTGAATATAATGGTAATGTTGACAGCGATCATGTTTAATTTAAGTGGTGAAAAAAAGTATTCACAACAAACTATTGTTGAACTAAGTGTGCATTTTCAAACCGAACGAATACTGGTTCCTTAGATAAAAAATTAGCTGTTTTGAAAACATGTACCAATGTACCAAAACATGTATCCAAAACATTTACCAGTAAATTAAGTTATCGAACATAAGTTTGTTTTAATAAAGAATAGTTGGTACAATTTGGATCTTAAATGTAAAAGAAGTAAGCTGTACAAAAAATGGTGTATAAATTATAGTCATATCTTTATGAATAGGTACTAAGAAGTGCGTAAATATTCTCAATCCGTTAAACAAATCTGCATCATAACAATAACAAAGAGTTATGGAAATATGTGAAATCTTTGTTAAAATCTAGTAATTGCATACCGCGATCCATAACATTCAATGACACATTAGAATAGTCAGAATAAATCATAGCACGTAGATTTAATTAATATTTCAACGAAAGTATTCTGTCAATTAATCAATCCATTGATCTAGTAGATGAACAAGACGAAATAAAACAGCCGATTAAGGTTAACTGTAGTTTTGAAAGTTTTTAGGCTTCAAATGGTGAGCAGACAGCCTTGCAGAAGGAAACGACAGACCTGCGGGCCTCACAAGTTCTTACCTCACGCCTCCACGAGTCAAATGATCACAAATGGTTGGCGTAGCTTGGGCAATGTTGTAATTTGACAATACCGAAGTGGGGGAGAGCGAAATTCCAAAACCATAATTCTTATGAGCATAGAGTAACATTACAGGTATTAAAGGGTTAGTTTGTTTTTCATTATTTCAGCATAACGTTTATATTTAATGGACCAATGGATGTCAGCTATTTTTTTATGCAATAATATATTATGTTCTCTTATTATTATTATTATTATTATTATTATTATTATTATTATTATTATTATTATTATTATTATTATTATTATTATTATTATTATTATTATTATTATTATTATTATTATTATTATTATTATTATTATTATTATTATTATTATTATTATTATTATTATTATTATTATGGATACATATATTAATCTTACTTGCTATTAATGGTTAATATTACAGTAGCTGAAAAAGGTGAAGTCTAACGATGAGAGAATGTTCAGCGAAGTTACAGATATAGATTCTATTATCGTTAGCTTTCATGCTAATATTAATATTTTGTTACGTCATTCTATTATGTTATGTTATGGTATGAAGGTATATTATTACATTAGTTTTATAACTTAAAATACTGTAGTATATATGAGATCCACTACAAATGTTAATTGCGATGCAAGAAAACGGATCAGGATATCGATGTTTTGTGAAATAATTTTATATAATATATAAACATAATATTATTATTTTTACCTCAAAGGTCATATATACTATTAGTTAATATGCCAAATGATCATTTTAATCCTTTCTTCTTTCTCTTATGATTAAGATGTATCTAGTGCCTTGAAGACAAGAAGATGCAACTGAATCTGTGGCAGACATATGTACTTATTACCCAATGTCCGTTTAGGCGTCCTTGTTGGTTTATTATTTCTCTTTACATGCTTGACGTTTGAAGTTACTAATTTTAATAATTTTAACAACAATTGACCAGCAGTACAATTGATATTATAAGTTATTGCTCCAGGATACCCATTTAGCCGTATCAAATTACATATACTCTCTGTATACTTATATCGTTATGTTATTCTATATTTGATATAGAAGCTAATTATAATTCATTGATTTAAAACATTTCAATACTGGGATGGGCGGGTGCATCAGGACATCATTGTAGTTACAATTGGACAATGGAGTAGACAGCCAGCCGGAGTCTAGGAGGGGATGTGTCTGTGGTGATCCATAATATGTATTTAGCACTCTTCATATCAAGATGAGTGTCGTCACTCTTCGTGGGAATATTGTATCTGTCTTACATAGTACCATTCTATTGTACAGTGACCATTCTATTGTGCAGGCTCTGCTACATCGGACGGACATACTCGGCATCACAGAGTCTATCATTTATGATTGGTACATTCCACTCCAACAGTTGTACTGTCCAACTGTCGATCCGGTCTGTCAAAGACGGAAATCGATGAAATTCGATCGGATCCGCAATCACACTCGCCTACAATTTCGTAGCGTCGAAGCCCAAGATAGCTTCGCCACCCAGTGTGGCTCCATGAAACAAAACTCCATCAGAACCAACACACATGCTATTTATATTTAATCCAAATTACCTACTACTATCTCAAATTATCTGGATATATTTCTCTTCTGCTGACTCACTTGTTTTCCTTGCTGATCTCTATAAATTTTTATTTGAAATTACAATAACCACTTGTACCTACTACTGCTCTTTTTTTTTATATATAAAACTCACTTTTGAGATTTAATATTCTAATTTTCGACTCAAGATTTATTTTAAATGCCATCAATTTGATATGAAAGTATTCTGAAAAAAAAAAACAGTTTTAAAACATTTTTTTTTTTTCTTTTTTTCGTACACGCACTAAATTATTCGCAATGTTTTTCTCACTTTCTACTTTATAACTTTTTAACTTTATGGCTCGGCGGTCCAAAACGGAAAGATCGATTTGATCTTCCAGACCAACCAAGAAACTTCTCCCTTTCTTTTCTTCTCAGTTCGTTACATCTATATATATACATTGATGTTCAACTTCATCATTAGGATTTTTCCGTCATAAATCATTAGTTTATATCTTCAAACATGATTCGAGCACTTCATCATCTTGCCTTTATTGACGGCGAAAGTTCATTTAGCGCTACTATTTGTTCTGCATATAGATTGTTCGAAAGCTATTTATCTGACAGACTCAACGCATTCTGCATTTAATGATTCATTTTCGAGCCTTCTTGCAAACAGCCTTGACGTACCACAAGGGAGTGTATTGGGGTCCATTTTTTCATTCTATACATTAATGACATTCGACAAGTCCTGCGATTTTGTGATGAATCCTGGTAAGTGTGACCTTTTAGTGGAATACCTCTAACTAGAAAATGAGCAGAAAGATTAGCAATTTCCATTTAACTCCAACTACCTTTATTGCTAATCTTGACAGGTACGCGTATTTCGTCTACAATGTGCTGACTTCTTCAGTGTCGTGTACTAAAACTCGAAATTACTTGTCTTTCTTCTCATTTTCTAGATTTTGTGCTGTTAATATTTTTGCTGATGATACTGTGTTATTTATCGCAGTTGAATGCCTTGATAAAGACAAGTTTCACATTTTATTGCAGATTTGCGTTCTCTAAGTAGATGGTTGAATGTTGAGATGGTTTTTCAGTAAATTTCTGGTCATTTCGCGGAATGAAGTAATTTAAAACGTTTCTGTTAAATTTATCAGAAGAAAATTGGTTTTGTGCGTAAGATTGAATACATATAATTGATGACAGATTTAAATTTTGCCTCTCACAATTACGATGTCATCAGAAAATAGCTAGGAAGCAGTTTTTTTTTTTTTATTCGATTATTTTCCATTACGATATTTCCTCACATGGTGACAATCACCGACGCCAGGAAGTAGACTTCACCACCTGGGCCATTCATATCGTACTCATCAATACATGAGCCGGGACCAACGGCTTTACTTCCCTTCCCAAGGAAGACGTGATCTTGTATTTCTCTAGGCGTATCTTTCTAGGCAAAAACTTTATATTGCCTTCGCTACGTTTGTGTTCGCTAAGAAATTTACTAGAGTTTCTTCAAGAAAAGTAATCCCACGTTCCAGCTTGGATAGGTCTCTTGCTTATTGTAAACGGTGATTAATATGGAAATGACTGTGATCGCTGTTCCAATTCTGAGATTACAGAAAAATCAATGGGACTGTTATAATCGGGTGGGCGTTATAAAAAGGATCTAAATCCATCAAATCGCTTTCAACTCCGACAAATGGAAATAAAAATGGAATTAAAATCTTGGGAAGAGCAAATGGTGATGACCAATTGGTTGGTCACCACAAAGTGTGTTCAAGCGAAAAGGTTTATAATTCCAAATGTTACAATTAGTAAAAAGCTTCTGGAGCTCAATAAGAGAGTTCTTTGTACCTATACTGGTCTAGTAACCGGACATTGGCCGAATAGATATCATTTGAAAAACATTGGCCAGGCTCAGAATGATATCTGTCGTTTCTGTAACATGGAACGTGAAACCTCGGAACATCTGCTTTGCAGTTGTGATGCTTTGTACAAGAGCAGACTTAAATTTCTGTCCAGTGGCTATATGCAACCTAAAGAAATTTGGACTGCAAATCCTGGAAAGGTGGTGGGTTTTATAAACTCAATTTTGCCTGTCTGGGAGACGCATCTTAGGCTGGTCACTTGACAAATGGTGATCTAGCTTTAAGATGCGAATTAGAATAGTAAACAGGGGTATACCACAAAATTTCACCTCAGTGGATGCAGTGGTTCTACGCCCCAATAAAAAAAAATGAAAATATTGCACAATTGTCAACGGTAGACTCTAGATTTTGCATAGATAAAATAATTGTGGAATAAAATAGAAGGTCTTGTTGACGTGGATGATATGATTGGAGTATTTTAAGTGTAGTGCACATTATCCTCAAAAAAAAAACGTGGCATATATTTTTAATATTCATATTCATTCTTATTTAAGAATATTATTTTGCATTCTTTTGCCAGTCAAAGTGATATCCTTTCACTTGCCTATCCAACATTTGGGTAGCTTGGTAAAACATTGTGTGCTTGATCGGGTACTGCCTGTCAAATAGCCCTCCGCTCAATTTTCAACTACTAGCAAAATTACTATCCAATCCTAAAAGACGCTTGGTGACGAGAAAATATTTGCTTCTAAACATCATTATTTAAGGATGTTCATCAACCATAACCTTTATTTATAATTATAATTTTTCTTACATCCAACCAATTCTTCGGAGTTCGTTTATTGCGTCTTGTTTCTAACTAATTCAAACATCAGGGTAAAGCACCTTATGCTTTCAGTATATTATTCCTGATAACTTATAGAACTCCTATTTAAAAATAAAACTGTTCACACTCAGATTTTTTACCGAAATCTGTTAAATTTTACCGCATTCTCAACAGCTGAACGTTCGGTAATCTAATTCAACGGATTTCGGTATAAGTTTACCGAAATCCGGTAAATTTTTACCGATAACTGTAAAATTTCAGCGAAATTCGTTAAATCGGATTACCAAACGTTCAGCTGTTGAGAATTCGGTAAACTTTTACAGATTTCTGTAAAAAAATCTAAGTGTGTTGGCATTCCTATAGCTCATCGGATCATGACGTTTTAACGTATCACACATTGTACTGTTCATTCAATCCAATGAAGAATCCAATAGTTTACATACGGAAGCACTTAATGCTCCACAAAAAATAAAATATAAACTAATGTTAATTGAATCAACAAATATGCTGTTCTAAGCCAGTGGAAGTAATGTTGAATTAGGAATAAATGATCTCACGAGGACCCTTGTGTTTACTGTCTATCATAGATGTTCTTTTAATGGGATCACAATCATTCAACCAATTCAGAGAGTTAGGGAGTTAGGGTGTTGCGGATTCGAACAATGGGAATCTCCTTCCACTTCGGCAAGGTATAGAATTTCCAACCAACAACTAAACGCTCCCTTGGCACCTTTATACGTGACTCGCGTTGGTGGTGGAAAACTCCCATTATTTGCGCAGCTTGTGTATAACATCGATTGAATTTGTAGAGCAAATATTTGTGTTTACTCTTGTACTTTTGTCGCTTAATGTAATCTAGCACGCTGTTTGAGGATGCGATTAGCTGCGGTATGTGAGGCTATTGAACTAATTATTGTCTGGTAGGTATGAATATTGCCATTTCATCTTTTGTGATGACACACTTAGCCTATTTTTGCAATTAAAAGTGTTTTTGCACTAAGTAGCACAATAAAAATTAAGAATATGACAAATCTTCTAGAGAGTTCTACGTTCCGTGTGATAAAATGTAGATATTCATAAATATATATCGAGCATAAAAAGAAGCAAACCCGCGTGCAGGTTATGCAAAAAATCTTTCCTTATATGAAGAATTGTTTCAAGATGAAAAAGGAACAAAAAGCTAACAATTACGCTGCAAATGAACCTATCATTTCACGTACTCGGCTAGACTTCATCGTTGAATTTCAAAAGTTTCAAAAGTTTAATGTCTCTGGGTGTTTCACCCCTCCCAAAACATACCAAAAGATGTGTTGTTATGGTCCTACGATTTCTTCTCGAAAAGGGGTGACTTGAAAATATGTTTCTCAGAGGGGCTATGCAATTTGCTTTGCTGCTCGGAATACTGTTAACAGTAGATGCCAAAGAATAATCAGGATAATCAAATCAAATATGTGTTGGTGTTGGTACTACTATTATTATTACTGTCACCACATACGTTGCTGCTGGTGGCATTCAGAGGTGCAAAACGACAAGGAAGAACGACACGACAACCATAAAGTGTTAATTCGATCGGCTTGTGATAGCAGACCACTGACTGCGTTAAATTATGTTGCTTTATCGATGGAAAATTGCTGGAACATATGTATCGAATTGGGAAATTGGGAATACATCGCACAATCATGCAACAGTTAAGCTTTAATTATTTTGACAATAATCCGACATTTTAAAGCGATTTCCCGTTTTTTCTATACATCGCATTTTTTTATGAACAATGGGCTGGGAGGGAATTTTGAAGAGAATTTTTGCTATTTCTGACCATGGTTAGCCATAAAACTGCCAAGGGCGAAAGAGTTGTGTAAGTTTCTGGTAAATATCATGCATATAGATGGTGCGTCATAAAATTTACACATTTACATTATAGATCGGTTAAAGTTCTAGGACATCCCATACATTGTCGATAATGTTGTATGCAAAAGCTCGTCTTTATTAGAACTATTTTAAACAAGTTGCAGCTTCGTGTGGAGTGAATCAAAATTTTCCCTAGAATGTAAATTGAGATCTTTTTTCTGTGTGACGCGATAAACATGCCTTGTCACTCTAAAAATAAAAAAAAAAATTAAAAAAAATTGATTAATTACAGTATGTACAGCTACAATAAGCATTGAATAAGAAGAGCAAAAACAATGAATCGCAGAAATGAACTAAAATTGATTGAGATTTTTGGCTTTGGGAACACTAATGGGATGGCTCAAGTCAGTCATTACGCGGAACAATCTTGAACCTTGAACCCTTTCACCTTAACGATACCAACAGCTTGTGACACCCGATTTAACCCAGCAGCAGCACAACGAAGCCAGATTGTTAAGTTAGTGAAAAATGAATATTCGCTTGATATTCGCTTGTCAAGCTAAAAGTAAATTTTTTGATCGAGCGACAATAATTTGGAGTTTTTTTTCTGAAAAATTATTTGATCTACCGTGAGCTGGTCAAATATATTTGACATAAAACACTCCAGCCAAATACTTTTTTCATTTATTCCAAAACTTTTTATGAATGTTTGTCAAACAATGTAATGACGATTGTCAAATATTTCATCTAATTTTGGTCAGTGATCACTATTTGAAATTGGTTGCCACTGCTGAAAATCCAATTAAGCTTATCACGTCTGGGTGTGGTAGTGTGCCATCTGGAAATGTGGTAATGCGTTTTGGACGAAAACATAACAAACAGCTGTCAAAATGATTAATAATGGTAAGCCAACTTTTAGGATAGCTGTTGGAAAACAAACAATTTTTTCACTACAATAGACACAATACTGAGCGTGCGTTAAACGTCACATAGCTTTATAGTGACCAAGTCAAAAGCCAAAACAGACAGTAAAGGAAAAGCAATTGCCTAATCCACCAAACTGTGGACAGACTTTTTTCAGGTTCTATCAGCTTACAGTATTTGACCAATCAATATAATGAGAAACATCTCGCAAAAAAGCATCTAAATAAAATAAGAATGCTAACATAAAACGACTGCTTGCTTTACTTTTTTTATTCTTGGACCTTGGACCGAGAAAACAATTTCATATATATATATATATATATATATATATATATATATATATATATATATATATATATATATATATATATATATATATATATATATATATATATATATATATATATATATATATATATATATATATATATATATATATATATATATATATATATATATATATATATATATATATATATATATATATATATATATATATATATATATATATATATATATATATATATATATATATATATATATATATATATATATATATATATATATATATATATATATATATATATATATATATATATATATATATATATATATATATATATATATATATATATATATATATATATATATATATATATATATATATATATATATATATATATATATATATATATATATATATATATATATATATATATATATATATATATATATATATATATATATATATATATATATATATATATATATCGTTATATTCATCGTCAATCAGTTTGGACGCACTTTTAAATCACTCGCGACCACGCGCTTTTTGTTTTATTAATTTTTGCTTACATTTCGTTTTATTCTTGAGTGCTTTTTGCCGGTGCCGTATTCAAACATGAGTCAAATTAATTGTGAAGTGTGCTTATTGGACTCGTCTGTCGATTCCGTTATGTGGACGTGTATTGGATGCACTCGCAAGTTTCACGCCGCCTGTGTAGGTGTTACGGTTCCCCGAGGCTCACTTCGGAACCTAAAAACGACAGAATCCGTCGTCATTTGTGCTACCATGTTGTGGCTCATGCCAAACTCTGGTAACCGCAACAACAAAAGGTCCTGGCTAAGCAGATTAGTGAAAACACGGAGGTTATGCATCGACTTGCTCTCCACCAGGAAAAGCCAAATTTAGTTTCGGAAGCTATTGAGAGTATGGAAGTCATTCTCACTAGCATAAAGAATGAGCTGTCTTCCATTCACAGAAACAGTAGTTTGACCGGAAGTACTACGATGCTGAAAAATCATTTAACTTCTCTAGTTGACACAGCAATGACTTCAACAATGCACACTCTAGCAGGTGATCTAAAAAAGGAGCTGCTAAATATCAACAATGAGATAAGTCAGCTCAATCAGCTGAGCATAGAAACGGCAGCCAGTTTTAATATGCAAAGCAACTCTATGCTAGAGCTCGATATCTTGGACGAGCTAAAAGCACTGACTGCGAACATAAACGCAATACCAAGACATGGGGAAGCACACACCAATGCACATTTAACTCCGTCACTCAATTCAAATCCCAGCCTGGCAAAAGAATTGAATCATAACAACAAACATGACACCGACCAATTCGAGTCAATTACTATTGATTGTATTGTTTCATAATCGTTGAAAATTCTAGCATAAACACAGTGGTCAAAAAGTCGATTTTAACGTTCTCAACTGATAGCTCCCTAAATAGTGGAACTGGAGCGATGGCATCTTTGGCAAATTTGCTAGATATGAAAAGCTTTATATTTTGACGGCATGACTCTTGTGATCGCTATTGTTGGAAATTCTAGCATACGGGGTGTATAGTAGATTTATTGTAATTACAATGTGCTTTTTTGATTTGTCTGATACATGAACAGTAAGATTCATGGTCGGAAATACATTCTGTTGTTATTGTATATTATTAAATTGTAATTGTATCGTTATTTTTATCCGGGTAGACAATTTCCCGAAACTGGAATTCAAATTTAGTCGGTTGGATTAGGCTTACTTATAACAATGGTTTTCTTGATAAAAGAGGACTCACTTAAGCTTTTCGACTGGCTAGTAACTCCAAACTAATAACTTTCCACTAGACTTCGGAACTACGTCCAACCACAGCGCCGATCGAATCGAGAAAGAACTGTAATTAAAGATGGCCTTCATCTTAACGTATTACGCAACGCGGGGATCCTTACTAATACTATTACCACCGACAAACCGACATAAAACTCAATCTTCACTTTTGATCAAGAATCCATAACGACCGATTCAAATGTGCAGCGATCCCATCTGTCAAAACCTATAGAATCTTTTCAGCACCAACATTTCATTAGGGCGAATCTGCTTTTGTAAACAAACACTTTGTCGGCTAATTTTTCGGAAGTCGAATACAATTCCTTCAAATTGAATGTATCAGCGGATAGAGATAAAGTTCCCCTTCCTTAAAGAGTGCTTATTTTGTATTTGTGAACTTTTGTTCAATAGAAAATGACTACGAAAGCCATTGCCATTGCCGAAAGCAGATTCGCCCTAATCTAATGTTGGCGCTGATTTTATCTAGATAAAATTAATTTGTCAGAATTGCTCAGACATGAACCTTCTTATCAAGTTCCCAGGCGTATTCGTGGCGTCAATAAACGTTCTCAGCGAACACGAAGATTGATGGCAGTAATATGATTTGAACAGAAATATTAAGACATTTTCTATTGTCATTCATGTCGGTTTGTCGGTGCTATTACTTCATAATTTTGCATATCATTTTTTTGGTTTTAAAAGATTGGCTATACAATCCACAACCATTAATTTCTACCCCGCCATCCCTTCCTCTAACCCCAATCCTTCCCTTTCCTCCCCCCCTCTTTTTTTTTTTTTTTTTTTCTTTTTTTTTTCCACAATTTATTTTTTTCCCTTGGTTCCCCCCCTCCTACTCCAAAAAAATATCGTATTTGTTCGGGACCTACTGGTCTTAGAGTTAGTCTATGATACAATCTTCGATCATATCGGAGCGATGTGTCTTACTTCGCGATCAGAATAGGTGTTGTCAATTCTCGCCACCCGTGGCGCTGCGATATTAAAAAAGAGTTCGAATGCGAAAATGACCTAATCTACAAGTGAATGCCTTTTGGCATTCCGAGGAGCGGTAGCTACAACATTTCTCTCCCAAACTGCATCAAAAACAAATTATTTACTAAGTAAATTGTTCTTTTTTTAGCAATTACCGTTACCGTTCCGCTTCCGGGTCCATTGCGTTCGGAGCTTTACACTAGTGTTACACCGTAGAAATACACCCATCGATTTTTTTAATACTCTGGCTCTTCTCTCATAAAATTTGCGAGAGTGAGAGCCTTCTTTTTATTTGTGTTTTACACGTGAAATAACCAGTTGATACATGTCAAATAAAACGGGCTTGACTAAATAATAGCAAATTAATAATATTAATTATTATTTGGTGTTTGCACATCATGCAAACACATTTCTTACAACATTGGTTCTATCTGGGTACAGTCGTTAAATCGTAAAGCACGCAGTCGGCATACCGTATAGCGTCATAAAGCCAAGATTTTACATTACAGCCCACCTGGGTCGATACAATCGGTACAGCCGATGACTGGTAATCACACAACTGATGAAAATATTGGCACAAGACATGTTGATTTTCTCCTCGATTAAGCTTATGAAAACACTAAAATTCACTGTTTCGGCCAGATGTAATAACCCAATGCATCATAAACATGAACTTAAGAATTCTATTTTATTATTTTTATTTTTTTTTATTTACATGGCATAACGTCACAGTACTATAACATAGCCTGATACACAATATCCCTCCATAATGCCCGATTCGTGGCTGCTCCTCTCCAATCCCTTGGGCACCTTGTACCCCCTAGGTCTTGCTCCACCTGGTCTGACCATCTTGCTCGTTGCGCCCCACGTCGTCTTGTACCAACCGGATTCCCGGAAAAGTAAAGAATCGGAAAGAAATTTCTGCAGCAGTATCCACCTGAAAAGAACGAAAAATAAAATTGGAATTTGTAAGGTTCCCACGCAAACTAATGGGCGCTGTCAATTTTACTTGCGGAAAAATATTCCGCTCGATTATTCCGTAAGTGAAAGTGACGTTTTGTTCCATGCAGATCAATTGTCAAAATTCCGCTTGGTAATATTGAACCAAATTCCGTAACCTCTTTACTTTTTAAGTCGATACTGGCCCTTAGCTGGGAATCTCGGCATGAGCAAACTGATATATCGGTTAAAATTCGAAACAAACAGAAGTGAGGTTAACCGAGATTTCGGTTAAATTGTGTATAAATAATTGAAATTACGAGTTAAATTTTCATCTCGGTTTCAGAAAGGTGAGACTCAGCATATAATTCTAAGTGTGTGGAACGCAGCCATGAACCGGGTGAATTGGCGTAGAATTGTTTACGATATTTTATCAATGTAATTGATGTAGAGCCAATAAATGTATGTTTTTCACCGTTTCACAAACAACATATGACTTACTCCACTTGCAAATAAAAACAATATGGCGCATGGCGGTTGACAGATAAAAAGCCGAACCACGGCTTACAACACTGCAAAACCGATATTTCAGCATTATAGGAAGCTGAGGTCGGTTGAAGTTTGGTTAACGTTTGTGCTCGGCTCCTAGTGTTGCCGAGAATCGGTTTGATAATGAAGTTACCCGATATTTCAGTTTCAATTTATGCTGAGACTCGGCATCGTTAGATTTTTTGCCGAGGTACCAGTTAAATACGAATATGCCGAGTGAATTCAGCTAAATGTTTAACCGTGCCCGTGAATAATTTTTAAGTGTGTATAATTGCATAAACGCACACTTGTACCATACTCATATGATGCTTCGATGTACAAATGACAACTAGGATGAATTCAGGATTTTTTTTGCGACGTTCACAAAAAATATGAAAAATCGAAAGAAAAAGTGTCCGAAACTGCTCCCCTCTCCCCTACTCCCCCTGTGAATTTGAAATTAATGCATTAATTTAATTACAATGTGAATTTAAAACTCACATATTGTATGTACTTTAGGCCACTGCTTTATATATATGGAGCCGTCCTATTGTGCACTGGTTTAGCAGTGCACTGATTAGATCCAATAAAAATTGATTGAGCACATTTATCTGCTAAATCCATCTGCAAAAATAATTGAGCACATTTACCTGCTAAATCCATCTGCAACAACTCGGGAGCTGGATTATTCTTAAAGCACTGTGGCGCGAGTGATTTAAAAGTACAAGGAAACTTTAACAACTGCCCGTAAAGTGCAAATCAAGCGAAGGAGTGGAACCGTTGATCGCCAACTGCGGGTGAAGGTCATTCGGAAAATCAGGGCAGATTCCAACATTTCGGATTATGATTTGGCAAGAAAAACCGAATCCCGACCCTTGTACTGTACTCCGAATCCATCTCCGAGAAGGTTATAAATGTTACCGATCAAGTAAATAACCCAACTGAAGCATCAAACAACAAACAGTGGCCAGAACTCGGGCCCGTAAGTTGTACGACCAAGTTCTGACGAAACTCGATGGATGTCTCTTGATTGATGATGATATATATGTTAAAGCAGATTTCAAACAAATCCCGGGGCTCAAGTTCTACAAGGCTCCTGCTCGGTCAAGGTTCCTGGCAGATTCATGTTTATTTTCGCGGATAAGTTCGCGAAAAAATATCATGATTTTGCAAGGTATCTGTTTCTGTGGCAAGAAAACCAGATTATTATTTTTTACGGATAAACCAATGAATTTAGAAGTGTACAAAGAAATCATTAGTTCGTCAAATTCTCAAAAACAAGCACGAATTCATTTGCGGAACGAATTAAGCCAGCCAATGGACAAAAATCATCTGGTTTACATCGAGTTTTTGAATTCTCGATTGAATTTTATAACATGATTAACACCCGATTAGTTTTATTACGGCTGTTGTTAACCTCATCGAGATTGGCTGATCGTTTTTATTATTATCGTTTCATTTGAAAACCGAATTTATCGACTAGCGACTATCGATTTTACTGTCGATCAATACGTAGTACCTAATGTCGGAAGTAGCGCGTTGTTTAGCGCATCAGATGCACCATACAGCGCACTACTTCCGACATTAGGTATAAAGTACAGAACAAGAGTAAAATCGATTGTTGCTAGTCGATAAATTCGGTTTTCAAGTAAAACCATAATATAAATGATATAGCTAAACAAAACTCTGACATTTAAATCCTGTTCGTTTGTTTGCTTTTGTGAGAAATCGATAACCTCGAACATCAACAAGAGCTGGTAAATCTCTCGGCCATCATTTGACGATGAAAAAACAGGGCATCTCTGTCACGAGACGAAATGAACTTTCATATGCTTTCTTGTCAATCTCACACCATCATGCAGTCATGAGATTTTTTCTCATACGAATTTGTTTCACAAATTTCTAATTAACTTACATGAAACTAGCAAAGTAATGTAATCCATAAAGTGGAAATTTTATTTAAAGTTTTGTGATGAAATTTACAATTATATCAATAAATGTGCTGGTAATAGCGATGACCTAAACACTATCACTTGCTGTCATGACGAAAAAATCGATGAGATTTAGAAGAAACTCTTCGTCATCGTTTTCTCGCCCGATGAGATTTTCAGACGCAATTCGGTTCAAATCAGGGACCTGGCAACCCTATCCTATTTACTAACGTTTGACAGTATGCAACATATCACGGGCCTTATTTTAATAAGGCCCGTCTGACGTTTGTTACTACGGGTAGGAACGCCAGCGTTGTTTACAAACAATGTATCTTTTGACGTTTGGTGATACAAGATGATGGCTACAGGAAAATCACTGCCCGCCAGGTCCCTGGTTCAAATCGTTGCTCATTTTTCATTGAAAATGACATTTGCCAGCCCTGATCAACATACACATTCTGGCCACCAGTATGAATTGGCTTTATTTCAAACTTCATGTTTTAAATCCTTGAGCATCGATTTTTGAAATAAAAATCATGTTGGTACATACTTATAAAAAATATTATGAAATTTGTTAGAGGCAGATAATTTCCCATCAACATGAGAGGCTTTAGGAGTGGACAGTTATTTTTTGCTAGAACTAAGCCTCAACATGAGAGGCTTTAGGAGTGGACAGTAATTTTTTTGCTAGAACTAAGATAATTGAAGAGAAAGCATGTTCCGGTTAGAGTAACGGCAGGTTATGAAAATTGAAAGATATAAGTTGAAAATGAGCGGAGGGCATATGAAGGTAGTATGCCAACGCATAATCTGGCATATGGCGCATATGGCGCATAATCTTTTACCTTCCTGTTTCTTTTTTTCTAAGTGTGTAGAATACCTACGATATCTACACGCAAAAAAAACCGCAGTAAAAACTACAATTTCGAGGGTTAAATTAAGCGCAAACACCAACAATTTTCAGCTGATAATAAATGCGTTTGATTTTACCATGCCTGCGATTCAATCAACCATGGTGCGGTTGGTATCAATATGAGGTCTGTCAAATATACCATAAATGCTGAAGGTTTTACCACAAACGTAGTAAATTTGACTGAAATTTTATGGTAGTTTTGAAGATAGGCATAGTCAGGTAAAATGTTAGTTTCTACTACAAGATTTTTTTCTGTGTTTGCGCTTAATTTAACCCTCGAAATGGTAGTTTCTACTGCGATTTATTTCATTTGTATCACTGTCCTTTTTTTCTCACGAAAAAGATGCTCAATTTTCGTAAAAATTGGAACAACTCAATCACCAAATTATTGATTATAATATATGTTAAGTGATATATTATATTTTTTAATGTTGACTCTTCTGATATTTACTTATCAGAAAAGAGAAAAATCAAGCCGTTTGCTCCAATGGAAAAATAGAGTAAATCTCTTCTGCTGATAAAATATTAATTATGTTTGATTATAATATAAATTATTGATTATAATATAAGTATTTTGAAATATATATCGTTAAATTGTCACAATCAACTAAATTCAGTTTCACCTATCTGTGCCGATAAGTCCATTAGAGCATCCGTATCGGGCGCAACTATCTGGGCGACTAAAATACTAGCGCATCGAGCTGTCATTTTAGTTTAGTCACTCAATCTCACACCGGTCGCTACTATATTTTGTTACCTTGTTCTGTATCGTTCACTGCTAAACTAGTGCTCCATCATCAGTTTGACAGATTCGGTGATCGCCATAAATATAGTCAATTGCGATGGCTCTTTGTTCGTGATTTCTCTTGGAGAGACGTTCGGTTGGCATGGAAAGAACCATTGGTTACAGTGGTCTCTCTGGGAACCACTAGGGGTTGGTACAAAAATATAAATGTCATTTCCTATAAGTTTCGCTAAATCAGCCCAGAGGTTTCCGGATCGGCCATTGTGGTAAATTATTCTTTTCATGCCTACCGAAGGACTCTTCAGGTGAAATCAAAAAGAAAGGGCTGTCACGCGACGTGGTTTGGTGCAAAAACACAAATGTCCCCTCCTACAAATTCCTCCGGGGCACCTCAGAGGTTTCGAGAGAGGCCAATGTGGCCAATGGTTCTTTTCAGGCCTACCGAAATTCTCATGAAGGAAAAACCGTCGCACCACGTGGTTTGGCGCAAAACATCTCTTACAGGTTCCCCCGGGACACCTAGAGGTTGCCAGAGCGGCCATTGTGGTTAATGGTTCTCTTTCATGCCAACCAAAAATCTGTTCAGAAGAAATCACGAAAAAGTCATCGCACGACCCTATTGATAAAATTCTTATTATTAAACCAAATTGACTTGATTTTTTTTTTAAATCTTTATTTTACGTCGGCCTATTTCCTCACATGGTGACAATCACTGACGCCAGGAAGACGACTCCACCACCTGGACCCTACCTAACGACTCATGAATATGAACCGGGACCAACGGCTTTACTTTGTTTCGCCTCAGAAAAACCACCGACGTCGACTGGGATTGAACCCAGACCCTACTGGGGTGCCAAGTAGCAGTCACGCTTACCACTACACCACCGACGCCGGCGAAAATTGACTTGATAAAGCAATAATTTTCTTTGAATAAAATTCAAAATTTGCCACTAATCCTGATTGCGTAAGCAAATATAAACAACAAACCAATCATAGATTTTTTGACAATTGCTAGTCGAATAGCAACCCTCTCTCGCGCCACTATCGCGTTGCTAAATTTGAGCGCCTGATACTTTCCGATAGCCGCGCCACAATTTTGCTAGCGCTGTTAGTTGCGCCCGATACGGTTAGAAGTGATGGTGAAGGCGATCAAATATATTTTAGTCGCGCACCGGTACGGGTGCTCTTAGGCTAAGGCCAACATAAGGCTGTGTTCCAATTCACGAATATATTTTAATTTTACTCAAACTTGACAGAGGGAAAATAATCGATTAAAATCCCTAGGTTATTGATCAACAAGCTTTCAATAAGATGTCTGTCAAAATTGAGTTGCCTTTTGTCAGAAATAAGTCAGCTTGAGTAGCAGACTTAATCGATTATTTCCCATTCGTCAAGTTTAAGTGGCAATTAAAATTTATTCGCGAATTGGAACACAACCTTAGTGACGTTTAACTCACGCACACAACACAGCCTTTAAGATCAAAGGAGTACAAGTAAGAAGGAAAATCATTAGGAGGAAAATAAACCATCATTCCCTCTGCATGTGCCAGAAAGAGAAAGGTGATTAAACGTCAAAAAGTTTAATTTAGATAAACTCAATTTCGGTTTCTTTTTATTTACCGTGTATAAAAACAGCCACAGGGTGGCACTTATACGTCTCGAGATCGTTTCTTTTAATTTTGACAGTACTGCACTTTCGTCGATAAAATCGTTCAAGACTGATTTGAAGTGAAGGCTTAACTCTTCCTGTAAGCAAACGCGTCAATCACACATTAAATGTTGAATGAGAAATCCGCTCGCAAAATCAAGACAAATATCACTCTTATCTACTAATTTATATCAATGTTATATCAAACCGTCCAGACCGTCTTGAATTTGTTCAAGTTTGAATCTATATGCAAGAAAACTTAGTAATTAACGTGTCTTACGTACAAATACCAATACGCCTAAATCACGAATCAATCCGGAATAATGGAGAAAACATTTGTAGAAAGTCGATCAAAATCAGCTGTCAGCTGTTGCACCTCTCGTTTTTGCAACTGTGTAAATAACACAAGCTATTTCACTCATACTGCTTGCCTTTGTTTGGGTTGTGCATGCAGTGCAAGCAGTTTTTGTAGTAAAAGTTGTTGAAAGTTTGATTTTGATATTATATTGAAAACTTTAATCATTTTGCTTAACGACCTGTTCCGGTTATCGTTCGTTTATAGTAACTTTTCATTAGTGAACCCATGTTATTGTTAAACATTTCTAATAAATCCCGAGTAATTCTATATAAGGCTTTTAGTGCCAACTGTAAGCCATGACTTCAAACGTCGATTACTCTCGTTTCTCAAAACCCGCGCAAATTCAAGCAGCATCTTGTTGAGGAATGTTCGCTCAACCATATGGTTTCATAGGATAGTCTAGTGATTCGAGATGTATCAATGTGTTTAGTCAGTGTTTACAATATGCATTCCGGCTCTAATCATGTCTTACTCGAGAAATATATGTATCCCCCCAGCATACTACTTTCAGCATATTGTTATTGGGCCTTTCACCATCGGACATATTGTTAAAACTATATAGGAGATTGTTAGTTTATAGTTGTCAACAATAAGGGTAAATGTAACAAAAAAGGAAACGGTCGTCAACAATAAGAGAAATGGCCCAGGAATGGTCTGTGATTATGCGGGCCATTATTTCGCTTTGATTTTGTTTTTATTCGCTGTGTTATTTTGACAGATATTTCGATGGGCCATTCGTTACGAGTTATGCTTAAAGAGGTAATTCATTTAGCTTGGGACCGGTGCGCTGGTACTTCCTGAGCCAAAGTAAAATACAGCCAACTTTCGTTTGTTGCACTTAGCCCGTAGCCCACTTAGTGAAAGGCTTTTGCAAATCGGACTGAGCTGTGAAAACAGAAATTAGGTTGAAGGACAATTGAACGTTTTTATCGAGTCTTGTATGTATTATTTTTTCTAAATTTAAATTCTTTTTTCAAGAATCCCACAAACGCAAAAAAAATAACGGTCATGGCTGACCCACAATTGATACGTTGCGGATGCGTCGACGTAAATTTGATAAAAACCTATAGGAAAACTGTCTAATTCATGCAAATGCATCCGCGACGTATCAATTGTGGGCCAGCCATCAGAGAAAACGATAAATTTCGATTTTGATGGGCTGCTGACAGACGTTCAAGCTTGAACAAAACAATTCAAATTTGTTGTGTAAAATTTCAAATCCAATTACGTTGGAGTTACCTAGCCCAGTAGCACCACGTCTGTCTGCGGATGGGCTAAAGCTAACTAGCGGGATCCCGATTTAAAAGTAGCCCACTTAAAGAAACCTCAATGAACGAAATTTGACTGTTTATATTCTCTTCGATAATAAATAACCTTTCTTTTCTTCTGCTGTGAGTTTTAAGCATTTTTAGTATTGATCTGCTTATGTGTCATATTGTTTATAATATACAATAATGAAATTGCAACTGTTTATTCGTAGCGTATCAATAAAGAGGATGCTATTTGATAACTGTATGTTATTTGGGAGATTGCTTTCAAAGTTTCACGCTGAAGCTAATTTGTATCGTCCTCTGAATCATCGCAATGATATAGATCGAGTAGCACGAATGCATAAAAATTTATAGAAGGTAGAAAGCAAAGGTAGATCAAAACGTGTGCAAATGCTGCTTATCTGGATATCTTTGTGAATTAAAGAATAAGCTTTTTCTTGTGTTATAATTGCTCGCGTTTACCAGGTCTAGTATATATGAGAATTTCAGTTTTGTTTGATTTTTTATTTAAAAAATAATTTAGTAAAGTGTTCGTTTAAATGTTTGCAGTTTTCCAATTAAAATCTATCTACTTAAAAAGCTCGTTAAAATGAAAAAAAAAAAATTGAAATCTAATAATTTTTTTTGATAATTTTTAAAATTCTATGCAATACATTTGACATTCTGATGAAAAATAGAACTAAATAATAATGAGGAACTCTCCCCCCTCTCGTTCTCTTTAATTTATTTTGGTGCCGTTACCAAAACTTCTAGCAGATTGTTTTCACATATCGAAAAATGATGATTTTGGTCAGCATATTATGCAAATAATATGACTTAGCCTTTAATGAAAGAAAATGGAAAGAGGGAATGTCTATTACCGTTACCTATGACTTTGTTTAAAAAACGATCAGCAGAAATGAAGGATAGATCAACTACTACGATTCTCAAGTATCATACAAACCATTTGTAGAATATTTATATCAAGTATAACTATTCTATAAAAGTTTTGGATGATAAAACAGGGAGTTAATGTTACCCAATATCATCAATAATTTGGTGTATCCTTTAAAAACATCTCCTTTATTTCAATTTATGAATGCCGCTCGATTATTAGGATGTGAAAAGTTTTCATAAAAAAGGACAGTTCTTAGTTTGAAAATAAACAAGAAAAAAAGACTTACTTAATTTTATGATTTATTAATACCATACATTTTTTTTCGAAACCTAAAAGCTTCCAGTCATTCTGGCAGCCCTGCTGTATTGACTGCCTGGATATGGTTCATAATTTATTTTCTCGCTATCCATTTTGAAAAGCAAAGTTCGTGGTATTATTTCTGCGCGTTAAAAATCGTCTTATTTCCTCCTAAAGACGAGGTTTTCCGGATTAAAATTAGTTTGAAAAGTAAGTTTACATGAGTGAAATACTTTTGTGATAGTTGATATATTCAGTAGTACATTTATTAGTTCGTAAAATTCGAGTGAAAAAAATATTTTCCATCTTTTGTGATTCTGCTACTGGTGGTGCTTCCTGCCTGTCGTTTGCTTCCTTCATCGTTACCTTGTTGGTGTTCCTCCCCGTCCAAGTGTATACAGACAGATTGCGGAAGGTTTTGCACCTATCTCACTCGCACTAGCTGGTTGGATGCTTTGTGGATGAGTGGAACAGGCGGATATTTACCTACAACACACACGACCGTCGTACATGGTTCAGTGTCATACTTTGCAGGGGTGAAACGCCATCTGCGTATTTTATTTTTGCGATTTGTAATCGTGATGTGATTGTGTGGTTTTGAATTAATGAATGAACAGTATGTTCAAAGAGGTAACTATAAAGATTATCTATGTTGCAGTTTATCGGTTGCATTGTATGAAACAATAGTCTCGACCGGGATGTGCCTACGTAGTATTTCATCAGCACCAAGAATTGGTCCAAAAACTACCCAAGTGGTGAATAAATTAATCGTTCCGCTTATATCGAACGGTCCAATGAACAATCAGTTCGATTCGTTTTATCTTAAGGATTCTCAACACAGGCACTCCAAAAGTGTGTGTTTTTGTTTTGTTGTTGTTATTTTTTTTAATAGAAGAGAGAAATTGGCTGTTTACATCTATCGACGACCTCAAAAACTACTAGTGACCAATCATTTAATGATGAAAAACATCCATGTGCAATGGATGCAAAATGTTATCCTGTTATGAAGCACGAAAGCAACCAAAACATGATCGCCAGTCAGGACCTATGACGTAGTATCATTAATCAAGACGACTTATCAACTAGGAGAATTCGATTAGAACAACACAGTTTGATTTTTTGCCACTTACATGCCTGTACCTGTGTTCGTAAATTACCCGTGGGACGTATTCGTAGAACTGCGCTTTTGTGATTATTTATTGAACACGAGGGATGTTGAATGAGCAGCGCTGGGTGTTTACAAATGAATAATTCGGATTTTAGTTCGTCATCAACACCGATCCCGAATCGTTTGAATCTTCGTTGCCAATATCATTTCGGAAACCGGATGGCAAAATGAGAGCAGACAAACAAAGACCCGTGTGAAGGCGTTTTTACGCGGAGAAATCTTTAGCAGTAGTGATCATCTGGAGAAGTAAGCAAATAAAATATAGTCAACAAAAGCAGGAAAGTACCTTCGCAGCTGATAGTCGCGTAAGTATAAGAAACCGAACGGAGTGATAAAGATGGTGGCAATTGATGATAGAAAAAAGGAAACAACATTGTTACAAGCACATGCAAGTTTGGGCACATATTTATAGTAAATATTCAAGGTGGAACATTGTTGTTTAGCTCGTAAATCGATTCTACTAAGCAGTAAGTTTTAATTTTTGCGTTGTTTTGATTATATGTCGCATGTGAGTTTCTGTTAGCAGAATGAGAACGTGTTAAATTTTGATGCGATAGGTCGTGTTAAACTTATAACAAACAAATTACCATAAACAGGCTAGAAAGAGCAGTTATACTGTCAATCGTGTAGATGATTAAATCAAATTTTGTCAAATGGCTTTAATGTCGTCACTTTCCATGACGTACTCTGGTTTGCTTTTGCTCCTGGATTTTTTCGTTCACACGTAAATAGTCAAGTTTTTTTTTAGCAAAACGCAGGTCATGGCAAATTATGACGGAGTTAGCTATTCATTATTCAAGTTTTCGAAAATAAAATGCTGTGATGACTTGAAATTGGAAAAAAATTGCTCTAGATGAACCTAATTTTTGTAGTGTAGCAGAACTGAATAGTTGTGCACCGTAAGAAACGGGTGTACCTATCTACCACCTTTGATTTCAAGCAAGTGTTCAGCTGTCAATGATTCGCTTTTGTTGGCGCAGTTACTCTTTTGGTACTGCATTGCTAAAACGAAATATAAGAATAGAAAAATAAGAACTGGTTGTTGTACTTAGTGTAAATATAAAATATTCCTCACTGAGAAACCGTCTTCAAATGAGAGCGAATTAAAAAAAAATGTTTCGTTACAGGCCAGTGGCATGGCAATTTGAATATTACTTACGTAAAATTTGTAAGCATATGATCAAAATGTAAACCGGATGTATGTATACCAATTGAATGAGAATGTTTCACATATTCGAAAAAAAATATTTTAATAACATTAAACGATTAACGAAAATTTTCAAATCTTAAATAGACCCATATGTTGATCATCATTCTATTTCGTTTTTTTTTTCGAAGAAAAATATGTAATTAAAATTGAGTTTATCTCATCCTGGTTGACTGTAAGGAGCACGAAATAGGCCTACCTGTCAAAATATAAGCATTTTCTAGTGATGATGGTGATGATGATGTGAACTACCATCTAATGTAGCAATGCAACTGCCTATAGCACTGGACTGTTTAAATTAAACGGTTTGATCAAGGTTGCATTGTGGTAAATGTTTCATCATGTCCCTGTTTGAAGGGCCAAAAACGTACTGTGGGCCCGTAAGCAGATACACTTACGCGCAACCCAGAGCTACAGGGGTCTAAAGAGAATCTCATTCTAGAAACAAGTTCGCAGAAACCACAACAAAACCGAACCCCGCCCAGTAAAAAGTCCCACTAGATGGGGAGAAGAGCCCGCCCTTTATTCACGAAATGTTAACAACAGGAAGTTGGCAGTCCCACTCTTCCTATCCAAATCGCTTCAATCGGGTGCTCTGATGGTCCCTCCCTTTATCTCAGCATATGGTGTTATACAAATACATGCAAAATTTAGAGAAATAATATGATTTTCTTACCTTGATTGTGACATCATCATACCTTGAAGCTTGTGTTAGAAAGTTTGGCTGGTAAAATTGGTTAGGGTTATATACCGTTCCCCACTTACTGCTTCAACCTCCCTTTGCTGTAGGGTCGTCTCGATGATTCTGCTTTTGAACTTGGTTAACGAACGAATCTAACAAATAGCAAGCGAAAAGGACTAATTCAAAAGTATGTAGGAAGAACCCAATCATGGAATTGTTTCGTTTCTCTATGTACCGTCGTGAATTGCACATCTTCGAGAGATAAATACTAGAAATCGTCACAATAAAGGCTCGCAATGGAAACGGCCCAAACGCAAAGAAAACTAAAAGGCAACGGCAAGAAGTCACTCACAAATGTATTTAATTAGAATCTTCTTGCTGCTCCGTTTTAGCGATCAGTGGCCTTAAGCCAAGCTATTTAGCACTGTATTTGGAAGAAATGCCAATAAAACATCCAAGCGTTTGTTCTCCATGTCATCGTGGGACTCTAAATTCAAATATGCACTATGGTCCTCCGGAAGGCTAGGGGGATGGCGTCAGGCCTTGCAAACCAGCCGGAAAACAAGCAAGCTTTGGAACGTCAACAGCAAAATACAGACCGGAACAATTGGCGAAGACCCCTGCGACGAAGCGAGACTAGTGATTGGAAACTTCGGACGAGGAACTGCAGATCCCTCCATTTCGTCGGAAGTACTCGCATACTGTCCGATGTACTGAAGGATCGCAAGTTTGGCATCGTAGCGCTGAAGGAGGTGTGTTGGGAAGGATTTATGGTGCGTACGTTTAGAGGTAGGGCAGGGCTTTTGCATGACACATAAACTGGGAAAAGCATTCATAGTGATGGGTGAAATGCAGAAGCGCGTGATCGGATCGGTTCTTCAACTTTAGCATTAGCGACATGCATAACCCGCACGCCAAAACCCCTACTGATAATAAGGATACGTAGCTAGTACGTAAATACGAACGCTGCCCAAGCCATGACGTCAAGATCATCATAGGAAACTTGAATGCTCAGGTCGGCTAGGAGGAAACCATGTTAAACCGACTATTGGAAATTTCAGTACTCATCAGCGGACAAACGACAACGGCCTAAGATTTATTGAGTTCGCCGCTTCCAAAAATATGTCCATTTGTAGCACCTACTTCCAGCAAAACCTCCAGTATAGGTGCACCTGGAGATCATCGCATATCGGCTACGTTTTGCTTCATAGGCGGTACTTCTCCTACATAATCGACGTCAGAACCTATCGCGGCGCTTACATTGAGTCGGACCACTGGTGATGGTAAAACTGCGACCAAAACTATCCATCGTTAACAACCCCCGCCACGGTACAATCTCGAACGACTGAAGCAACCCGAGGTCGCCACAGTCTACGCGTATAATATTGAAGCAGCGTTGTCGGATGAGAGTCTTCTCGATGAAGCCCCTCTTGGAACTGCTGGAATTATCAGACCCGCCTAATCCGGGAGAAAAAATGGCGCCTAGAAAAACCGGAGCGTAAATAAATGGAGCAGCTGCACCACACTCAAAAAAAATGCGGAAATTGTATCAGAAGCTCAACATGTCTTGAAAAGGCTTTGTGTCACGAGCTGAAATGTGTAGGGATAAGGATGGGGGCATTCTGAAGGATAAGCGTAAGGTGATTGATAGGTGGAAGCAGAACTATGACGAACACTTACCTTACTTACCTTACCAATCAGACTAAGGCCGGTGTGGCCTCTGCTGTACACAGAAGTTGTTTCCATTGTAATCGGTCCATGGCTGTACCTCGCCAGCCTCGCTGTCTGCGGAGGGTCCGGCCTTCTACTTGATCAATCCACCTTGCTCGTTGCGCGCCTCTTCTTCTCGTACCTGTCGGTTCGTTTTTGAGAACCATTTTCACAGGGCTGTCGTCCGACATTCTTACGACATGCTATGACGAACACCTGAATGGTAAATAAGACACAAGCGCAGAAGACCAAGACAGCGGAAGAAATGGCTATGTCAGCACAGTGGAGGATTGGAACGAACCAGATCCCAATTTCGTTGAAGTTAAGGATGCTATCCAACAGCTCAAGAATAACAAGGCGGCTGGAAAGGATGGTATGGGAGCTGAAATCATCAAGATTTGCCCGGAAAAGATTTCCATCTGTCTGCATCTGCTGACAGTCCAAATCTGGGAAACTGAACAGGTACCGGAGGAGTGGAAGCATGGGGTTATATGGAGGAGTGGGAGCATGGGGTTATCTAAAATAAGGACGACGAGTTGGAGTGTGAGAACTATCGAGCGATCACAATCCTAAATGCCGCCTACAAAGTATTATTCCAGATCATCTTCCTTGGTCTACCACCAACAGTAAATGAGTTCGTGGGAAGTTATCAGGCCGGTTTCAACGACGGGCGCTCGATAACGGACCAGATCTTCATTGTACGGCAAAATTTTCAAAAATGCCGTGAATACCAGGTCCCGATCACCTATTCATCGATTTTAAGGTGGCGTACTGCACTATCGACCGCACAGAGCTATGTAGAATTATGAACGAGAAGAGCTTTCCCAAGAAGCGCTCAAGACTTATAAAAGCTATGATGGACGGTGTGCAAAACTACGTGAAGATTTTGGAAGAACATTCTAGCTCGTTTGAATCACGTCGGGGACTACGACAAGTTTCATGCCTGTTGTTCAACATTGCGATGGAAGGTTGATAGGAGGTTGGTTGGAGATGTTGCGGGCTCAACAGCCGAGGTACGACTTCCATACGCTCCAGCCATTTTTTGTTTGTTTCGCGGATGATATGAATGTTATCGGCAGAAGCTTCGGAACGAATGCAGAGCTGTACACCGAATGCAGCGCTGTAACGAATCAGCAATAACAACAACAACACCATCAGCATCAGCATCCGCAGCAACAAAAACAACTAATTCATTACGTCACATATGAACTCCACATGTGCTCAAACTGTATTACCTCTGGACAAAGAGCTTTTGGCAGCAGCACGTGTGCAATTCTCCGCCCAGCAAACCCAGACAGTAAACCGACATTTAATAACTTCAAAAAAAAAAAAAAAAAACATCAACCCTTATCGAATCGAAAATCAACAGCATCAATAGCAACCAGTAAACCACCAACTCACAGCAAATCAACAACAAAACTAACCTTTGACCAGCAATGATAGCCAGTACAAGAGAAATCTACAGAGTGTGGCGGTCGATTTCTTAAAGCTTTGAAGCTCGACCCCAAAGTTTGTTTAGCATCTTGATTATTAACACTAGAAAGACACAGGCTATTTATACTAGTAACAGAAGAGAAAAGCATGCTTTGAAACCCAGTTTAGTATTGAATAACATAAAAATCGAATTCAAAGAGCAATTTACTAGTCTCGGAGTAACCATTCAAGATCTAGTCAAGAAAATTTAGTCTAAGACAGTGTGGCAAAATATTTGGTGGTTTAAAAACACTTAACCTTGTCCGTGATTTTCTTAGTGTTGACACCAAGATGATTTTTTTTAAAGTTTACTATTTCTTCTCATTATTGCACGCGACTTTCTTTGATGTTTCATCATTTGCACTGTCTAGACTACGAGTTGCACCTAACGCTAGCATTCGCTATGTGTTCAACTTAACTCGATTCTCCAATGTTTTACACCTACAATATCGACTCATCCTTAGAAAAATTTGCCTAAATGAGAAGCTGCCTGGTACTCTTTAATCTTGCCACCACAAAACAACCCGACCAATGCGTGCTTTAAAAAAAGCGATTAAATGTTCCGATTTTTCATGCGATTACCCTGCCACCTGGTGGTCGGTGCACCGGTCATTAGTCAATATATACTAGTTGCCTATATACTGTGAAAATTTGACAGCTCCATCAGTTTGTTTACGGCAGCTATGGCGAGAACAGGGAAACAACTTCGATCCATGGTTTGTACGTACTGCCTTCTCCATCTGTACCTAAAAATGTCGGCCATCGTGGCCCACTTCGTGTTGGCCGGATACGATCGCGGAAACATCTACAAGATTCTGGCACTTCTGGAGAAGGGAGAGTCCATCGAGCGGAAGCCTGGTTCGGACCGTCCAACCGTTTTAAGCGCCCAGAGGATTCAACAGAAGCTCAAACGGAAGACGGAAGGCAAGGTGGCCACTTAAAAGTTGGGCCGGGCGGTCGGTGCGATCGGCCAAACGGGCAAGAAGTATTTGGCCAAAATGGATATCCACATGCGGAAGCGTCAGTCCAAGCCAGCCGTGTCGGAGAACCAAGCGGAAACCCAGAAACAACGGCTGAAGATTCTGGTCAAAGAGATCTTCCCGGTGAAGCGGAACGTGCGGAAGCATGCCAACCCTCCCAACGTTCCCCAGCTCCGCCCAATCGAGAAGTTCTAGGCAAATTTGACGAGGAGAGTATATTCAAATAATTTCGTGGCCAAATCGACGGATGATTTGATCAAAATGGCGACCGAGGAACTGAAGAATATACCTACAAGCTTGTATTTTTCAACTATCGTCAAAGTTCCGGCTAACTGTCGCAAGGCGGCGTTGCACGGAGAAGAAGTATTTTTGATTGCTTAATGAATAAAATGCAATTTGGTTTGTTAAAATATCTTTTTCGGTTCTTTTTAACCATCATTTCTTCTTCCAACTGATGATGTGCGCTGCATGCTTATCAATATTCAAACATTAAATCAGCGTCGTGAATCTGCAATCGCAATGGTTTTATTTGTGAACGACATTTTTTCGCAGCGCATTGGTCAAATTGAAATTTTATCAAAATTAAATTTCCACATTCCGTCACGGCAATTAAGAAATCGGAATTTGTACATAACTAATCAGCATCGAACGAACTATGCCAAATATGAACCTTTAAGGGAACCCTCCCCTGAAATTGAACCTAAAAATCGATTTTTTTTTGCAAAAAAATGAAAGCCACATATTTGTAGAATATATGGGTAGAAAGATATTTTGATACGATGAATATTTATTGAATGGCAGCGTCTCGAACACACCTGTCTCACGTGCGCTGCGGGGGCTTTCTAAAAACTTTGAACGCGTTTTTCTCGAAACCATGTTTTTCAATCTAACTTCAAGCCCCGGGCTTGAACTATTAATCCGATTCCCTCCATCAAATAACTGTTTGAAAGGTTATAATTTTTTGTACGGCTTGAACTAAAAATTTGCATTAATAATTAATTATTTATAATTTTTGAACACGGTTGAAATGAAAAAAAGTAGCGAAAAATTAAACTTTTCAGTTCAAATGATCACTTTGCAATGAGTTTAAGTTTAAATTGTCTGAAATTTAGTTCAAACCGTAGAAAATTTCATTATCTTTCAGAAATAATAACTAGATTTGATTTCTGTCCACTACAAGAGGCTGCAGGCTTGAAGTTGTCGCCCCATGTTTTGCGCGCAGAGGCTTACGGAAATCGCCATTTTGTAGCCGCCATTTTGAATTTTCACAATTTTTTTATCTCTTTGAAATCTTGAATAATAATCAAATTTAATCGTCAAAACCGGAAGTTCGTACGCCTTTTCATTCTCCCACAAAAAAAAATACAAACTTTGACTTATTTTTGCCCAAATCCAGGGGAGGGTCCCCTTAAAAAAAAAAAAAATATATAAATTTGAATTAGAAAATATATGTTTGTTTGAATAAATTGTTGAGATCTATTGATTTTTTTTTATAGATTTCATATTTTTAAGCTCAAAACGCTTCCAAAAATTTTCTTTGACAAATGCGTTGAGGGCGTCAGCTGAGACGAAATACTATCTTTATTTTAACGAAGAGTACGTTAAAATGCAAATAAAGTTCATTTCGTCACTTTCTCGCAGAAAACTGCAAACTCAACGGTACAACCTGCCGTCAACAGTAATTTTGAATACTCCTTTTACCCTATATTGTGCGCATTGAACGATTGATTTGAACTATGTATGTATTTTTTTTCCTGTGGCTAGAATTCATTTTCTCACAAGTGTGTTGCTCATTAGTTCATCCAAGAAACAACAGTGTTCTGCAGAACAAAGAAGGACATTGCGCACCATCTGATCGTACATGTGAGTTATGGATGACTAAACTAAAAACAACGATAGATGTGTTGTAGGAGGTATTAAATACACACTTAAAATAGAAATGCACGAGTAAAAACAAATCTCCCGCAATCCCGTACCTATGCTGAAATTCGTTGCGCTTAATGTCTATTAAGACGCGAAATAATTGCTTGTATCACCAGGATGGATGTGAATGGCAGCTGGAGAAGCTACTCATGGAAACGGAAAATGAAGAGTGAAATTCTGATGGGAACAACCTCGGCCGAGGTCAACCGTAACAGCTCGGAGGAGCCTTGTTGTGTTAGTAGCAGAAAGCGAATCGTGCTCTAATTAAATCTGCCTCAACGTTAATCTTCTGAATCATTGATTTCGCATGTGCGCTATGACATGCACATCGGGTTGATGATCTGTTCTCCTGATAATCGATGCAGGTGCTTTGGGGAGTTTTTTTTCTCTCTTCAGATTATTAGTTTTTGAGCACTGGAATTCGGCTGTTGGAATAAATCCAGACTTTTCGCTCAAGATCAGATTAACGTCTTACATGTCGTTTTCTTGTTTTTTTCTTTTCTTTTCAGCAATACTATACCACAATAAAGAAAAGGCGAACCCGTGAACAAAAAACACATTCGTGTGTTCATGAATGACTGTTTTGTATATATAGTGATAATGTGAGACCCAGCCACAAGAAAGGAAAAAAAATCTTAGATCCGCCAATAAAAAAAAAAAAAAATAGAAACAATAAAATAGCTCCGAGGGCTCCATCGTTGTCTCCTCCCACAACAATTAGATTTTTTCACCGTTGCTGACTGCTACGCGTCTTGCTGACTCAAAGATAACTGGCTGATGTTTCACTTGATATAGAACATTATAGTTTATCTCTCTTTATCTGGAAACGACTGAACCCATGAATCGATGAGCCTCAGTTCGGTCTAATTGTAAGAAGCGGAGTAACCTGCACCTTGACGTTACTTTTCATAGTTGATACCATTCCGCGGGCGACGTGCAAGCCAACCGTAATAGATGACTCAATACGTTCAGTGGTAGCTGTTGCTTTTTTGGACTGATTTGTGCCATTTCTGGAGAAAAGGAAGAGAGCTGTTGAGCCGCAACTATGCTGTACGTTTTTCGAGTCGATACTGGCCGAATGCTCAACTTTGACATGGGCAAGGCTTTGGAAAAGTAGGTTTCCCTTTTATAGAAGGTTAGTTTCTAGTACTAAATTGTTGATTGTGTTATTGTATTTTTTTAGCGTTCGTTCGCTAAAAGAAACAATAGAACGGCACTATGGTATTCCAAGCATGAACATAGTTCTACTGGTCAGCGGCGGAGAAATGCTGTTGGACAGTAATCGAGTGTGCAACTACACGGCCGGTACAGATACCAATCCCATCTACATGTTCAGCACCTGCATGTTGGATAGTAAAAATCAACCTTCTCCGTGGCCTAGTATAGAGACTGGTAAGTATATCTCATTTTTAGGAAGTTTTATGTTTATGCTCCACAATTTTTGTTGAAGCCACGATGTTGCTGATACAATTCACATAATAATTAAATTTTATTTTAGACAATGACCTGAAAGCTCAGGTGGATATGTGCCTTGAGCTGCCAGCTACGTACGGAACGGTTGTGACGAGGGCTTCATTAGCCCAAAAAATCTACGAAATGGCCAAAGAGGAGGTTAAGACCTGCGAAACGCTGGTTTATGAACAGCACCTTCAACATCAGGGTTGGGCGGCTGTCGTTGCCAACATGGAGGATGTGGTATCCGAGTTTAGGGAAAGACTTACCGACTTTTACCATCGATACGACGAACACCAACAGCGGTACAAGGAACACGTTGATATTTTATCTTCGTAAGTATTATAGAATTAGGAGCGGGCCGTTAAAAGTCATTTGGCATAGTCATTTGTCATAACAGACATTTGGAATAATTTTTAAATGTTCAAAAGGTCGGAATTGGCGTAACTATTGTTATTTCCATAAAAAAATGATCTTTTGACGTAATACATAACATCAGTTGGGTAATCATTGTTTAACGTAGGAATGAATGAGCTAGCAAACAGTAAAGAGAAAATTCTGTTCGTATTAAAAGTTTTCCCTTCTTCACTTCATAGGTCGTTCTTAGACGAAATATTTTGTTGAACTTGACTTTGGCATGTTTCATCAAATCCTTCTGTCCTAATGCGCCATTATTTTATCAAACCACGTTTACCAACCTACTTCAATCAGGTATCATTTTAACAGAGGTGTCCCGTGTCCAAATATGCAACCTGTTCACAGAGTTCCATCTTGGGACTGTAAAGGACAGCCCTCTGGGGTTGTACGAACTGTTGACGTAGAGCTGCTAATTGTATTTGTGTGAAGTTAGTTACATTGGAAACTGTTGCCTCATTTTTCCATTTTTCCTCATTTTTTTTATATAAGACCCTAATGAGTTTCGCTGAGAGGGAATTGTGATAGTTCTTTAAAATTGATGATGATGCTGGGATGATGTAATACTACCATTTATTGTAGAAAGGTAACTTTCCATAGCACTGGAGTAATCTGAAAAACGATTTGATCAAGACTCTATTGTTGTTTGTGAACACTAAGCTCCTGTATGAAGAGCCAAAAACGTTTGGGCGGGCATGTAAGCAGAGGGACTTACGCGAAACCCGCAATTATGGGGAAGAGAATCTCCTTCACGGAGAATAATTCCGTTCATTTATATTAAAAACATTGTTCATGTTCAAACATAAGAATTATTTAAAATAAATTGAAAGCATGTTTCCAACAAAAATATCAATGTTTGAATTAAATTCAAGGCATGTTTATTCTAACAATACACACATCGGGTAGGCAGGTTTTACCGTGTACTTTCCTTCTAGCCGAGCTGAAGTTTAAACGCTCGCGAATATCGTTACATTTATTAAAAGATTTTGCTCGATTCCTGTAGCATAGTTCTTGTTATAGAACTAATAGGTTTATAAAGTAATCAAACCAATTTACTCCAATATTCCAAAACTGATATAACCCTAATTGTTATGATAATTAATATAAATTTAGAACGTAAACAAAAAACTTCCACCAAATATTAATAAACAGACTCATTTTTGTTTTCACAATACCTAGGTTTATTTTTAACGTAAACATGTTCAAAATAAACGTAACATGATTTTTAATTCACTTGGTTTTAAACATGGAATATTTTAAAAATAAAGCAGGTTTATGTTTGTGGCCAGTATAAACTAAGTTTTTGTTTAAATTCAGCTGAAACATGTTTGTTTCGACGATACTTTTTCCAGCGTGTTTCAAAAGCAACTTCACACTAACAGCACTAGAATCGAGCCCTCGATTGGCAGAATAAACCCAATAAATGGGGTTGAAGAGCCAGCCCTCGTTCCGCGAAATGTTGCAATAGGGAGGAGACCATCCTCCCTATCCAAATCTTTTCACTTGGGTGCCCTGGTGGTCCCTCCCTTTCCCCGTTATGTGTATGTTATGTATTGAATATTTGGTACATTTTGGCGTGGTCATTTGACTGCGTACCTTGTTTTAGAAAATTTTGCTAAAAGTAATAATGGTTTGGGTTATATACCTTTCTTTATTTATTGATTAAATTTTATTCTGATGTACGGTCAAAATATAGTAGTATAGGGACAAAATGGATAACAATGACCAGTTTTGCTCCTCGTTTTTGAGAGTACTTAGTACCTCTAAAGGGTCGGAAAAATCTCAAGGTGGTTACCGCAGTGTTTCTGCTGCTTATTTCAGTGATGTAGATCCAGACCCATCATATATGTGCCATATGGTATTGCTCGCGGTTATGGGATTGGGAAGAGAGCAGGAAAAAGGATAAAAGGTATTAGTAATTGATAACATGCAATGCACATGTGAGATATTCATTCTCACAACAGCCTTTCAGAATGGTCCGACGATTGAATAAGAGACATTAAGCCCGATGAGGTTCCACGCGTTTACTCAATTCCTTCACGTTTAGTTATAGAAGACAAGAGATATTTTTCTTCGTGCTACAATTGAGAATATCAGGGCAATGGTCCCCCATCGCATCTTCAAGTGATCATTACAAGCTGTCCATTTGGTTCAGGTACTTTTGAACGTTAATGTGGCAGGCTGTTCACACATTAATTCCGCATCGACCAGGTCGACGGAACGCGCCCATACATTTTTTTTAAACCAAAGACCCTGTCCTTTGTTTTTTTTTTAATTCAAGAACAAGTATTCGCAAATTGAACTAAAAGTAGAACATTATTTGAGAAAAAGAGGGGAAAGATGAACCTTATGTAATTATAACTGTATTTTTTATCCTAGTAAATAATATAACAATTAGGTCGATGGGCAATTTTTCCCTATGATCATCCACCATCACACTTTGTTTGCCCCAACAGCATCCGTACTGTTGGTTTAAATAGGTCTAAATCGGCTCTTAAGCGTTATCTGACCTAGCTATTCTCCATCATATTTTATGCGAGGCCCCAGCACCATCCTTACTGTTAATATATATTGTTTCAAATCGACTTCCAAGCCATGTCAAAAATTCTAAAATACCATGTCTTTCCAATGAAGAACCGTTATAACACTTTGTGAGTAGCCCCAACAGCATTGTTTCTGTTGGTCCATACTGGGCACAAACATCGGTTCATATTGGCTCTCGAACGTTTTTAATAACCTTGTCTTTCCAATCATAAACCAATATCAAACTTCGTGATTGACCACAATGGCATTCTTACCGTTGGTTTTATTCGGTACTAATATTTAAATATATAAATTTGTGCATCTCCTAAAAACAACTGAATGGAGAACAATTTAAAAACAAAGAGAAACATATCGTTTACCAAAATGAACCCTATTGTCAACTCAACCCTTTTAAAGGGTGTTCCGATCAAAATTTGGTCAAACAGTAATGTGTGTGAGTCGATCAAAGTTTTTTTTATCAATAAGTCAAATTCTTTTTCTTTTTCAAGTTCAGTTAATACAGAATACAGGAGAAATATTCAGCTAAGCTTCCTTTTTACCGAATGCGAATTGCCGGGTCTTTCGTTTAACACCTGCCATAAGATTTTGTACAGTCTCCTTGTCCACTTTATTCACCGCAGAACGCCAGTTTGCCTTGAACTGTTTCTCGCTCACAACAGCTTTTTGAGTCTTCTTAAAGTTCCGCTTGACGATGTTCCAATATTGTTCGATTGGGTGAAGCTCTGGCGTGTTGGGAGGGTTCTTGTCCTTGGGCACCACTTGAACGTTGTTGGCAGCATACCACTCCATGGCCTTTTTTTCCGTAATGGCAAGATGCCAAATCCGGCCAAAATAAAACGGAACAATTGTGTCGCGTCAGGAAAGGCAGTAGACGTTTTTGTAGGCACTCGCTCAGATAAATTTTCTGGTTGACGGTTCCGGTCGCAATGTAAACGTTCCTCTTCAAGCCACCGGTACAGATGGCCTGCCACACCAGATATTTCTTCGCGAACTTTGACAGTTTAATGTGCTTGAAAATATCTGCCACCTTTCCCCGTCCGGTTGCCGTATAAAATTCCTGTCCAGGAAGCTGTCTAAACTCTGCCTTGACGTAAGTTTCATCGTCCTGTACCACGCAATCAAACTTCGTCAGCATCGTCGTGTACAACTTTCGCGATCGTGCTTTGGCCAACGTGTTTTGTTTATCGTCGCGCGATTTGAAGTCACCACTTTCTTGTAAGTCGACAGTCCAGCTCGTTTTTTAGCTCTATCCACGGTTGAAGGCGCCACTCCCCGCTTTTTTGCGACATCTCGGACGGAGAGGTTGGGGTTCCGCTCGAAACAGCGGGCAACTCTTTTTGTCGTCGCTGTGGCCTCCGGCTTTCGATTTCCCCCCGATCCAGCTTTCCTGGCTGTCGACAAACGTTTACCGAACACTTTTAATACGTTGGTAACAGTTGATTTAGCCACATTCAACAATTTCGCCAACTTGGCGTGAGATTAGTTTGGATTTTCGCCATGCACGTGCAAAATTTTGATGCGTTGCTTCTCTTCCTTCGACGACATTTTGATAACTGAAGTGTTAATCTCCAAATCAAAATAGAGGCTGATGCTTAACGCACACATCTTCAAAATAAGGGGTGTGTAAAAAATTTTAATGCACGATGAAAGGAAATGCGTCACGTTTATGTCGACCAAATTTTGGTCGAAACACCCTTTATCCATGTTATTTTAGAGAAATAACAGTTTTATTTTCGTTCAAAAGCTTACATCTATACGTGACACTCTCACTTTTTCGTACTCGTAAAGTGCACCGATATACACTGATAGGCAAAATAAAGTGCCCACCTCTTCGTTTTTTCAATTTCTCTCATTTACTTGGTTCAAATTAAAGTAAACACACTGTATTTTTTTTATTATCTTATTTTTTATATTCTTTTTAAGTTTCACTTATGGAATACTGAAAAAAAGGAGTTTTACTTAAAGAAAAAAAAATCAATTTGTGTTGAAAAAAAAAAACAGTGACAAAATAAAGTGCCCACTTCATTTAAGGCTACAGAAAACATAAATAGGATAATTAGGTTTAGTGGCCTCCGGTTCTCGACCCCGCCCCCCTTCGCCCTGCAGTGCCTGGGGGTTGGTGGCGGGCTCTCCCGGTCCCTCCGGCCTGGGCGACATCCGGATGCTCCGGCTTCGGTGTTTGCTTGGGCGCCCCCCTGTCCTCCTCCCTGTGAGGGCCCCGCTCGGGCTCCTCCCGGGGTTTTCCGCGACATCCGGCGAGAGCTCCCGCGTCTCGCATGCTTCCCCCTCTCCCCCTCGCCCCCCCCCCTCACCGCCCCTCCTTCCCCCCCCCCCCTCTCCCCTGGGTCTCCCGTCTCCCTACCCCCCCCTCCCACGCTCCCCCCCCTATTCTCCTTTTGGCTCGGCCTCCTGGGCCCTCTCGCCCTCCCCCCCGACCCCCCCCCGGTACCGGTTCCTTTTGCCTTCCGTGGCCTCCCCACCCGTGCTGACCCCCCCCCCGGCCCGCGTTTCTTCGCCCGCTCATATGCCTCCGCCCCCCTCCCCTGTGCTCCCGACCGGCCCCGTCCCGCTGCTTCCTTCCGCTCCCCCGGGCCCTCCCCTCCCCCTTCTCGTCTCCGGCTCTTCCCCTTCCCTCCTCCTCCCGCCGCCCCCCCCCGTCCCTCGCCCCTTTCCCACCGGTTTTGTCGCCCCGCCCCCCCCGTTTCCCCATCGATCGCTACCGCCCCCCGCGCGTGGTCGCGCTGGCAACCACACACCAACGGGGCTCGGGCCCCAGGAACTCGAATCTTTGGTGGGGTCCGTCTTTGTGTTTTTTTTGTTTTCACATTGTTTTTTTTTTTTTTTTAGGTAAAATTCTTTTTTTTTTGTATTCCAGAAGTGAAACATAAAAAGAATATAAAAATAAAAAAATAAATAATGTGTGTGTGGTTTATTTTGAATTGAGAACGAGGGAAATAGGAAAAAAAAGACGAGGTGGGCGCGGTATTTTGCTTGTCTGTGTCGGGAGCGCAAAGGCGTAGGCTTCGCCCGGCAATACAACACTTAGAAAAGTGAATAAAGTTACGTTTTTTTTTAAATCATAGGTCAAGGATTACTTACACTGGAAATGGGAAAGGTTTAATATTGAACAAAATGAAAGAGGAGCATCATTTATTTTTTGAGTATTTTTCTATGGATTTTCGTGTGCTTTTATTTCATTAATCGCATTAGTTGCAATTCCGAAGAGCATGCCGCAACCTGGAATATTTTTCACAGAGCAGTTAAATTAAATCAACCAGCAGAACTTAGTGAGACCAAAAAAAAATCAGTCTTGTGAATAGTGTACTTATGAAAGGCGTATCTAAAATGAGCCCCGGATATTGGAAAGTTTCCAATATGGATTCCGCTGGTGATGATGATCAGCGAAATCACGACACCCAGCACACCCTTCTGACTGTTTTCTGAAGTTAAAAATAATTGTACCAAATGTCTGTAAAGGCAAATAGCCCTTAATTTTGCATAGTTCAAAATAATACCAAACGTCTGTTTGGCCAAATGACCGTTTTGTCAAATGTCCTTTATGTCAAGTGACCTTATGTCAAGAGACCAAGAGCATCTAAAATTGCATCCGAGCGTACTTGAAAGTATAAATCTGCATCCATCATACAAAATATATCAATTTTACGGCGTATCGTAACACAGCAAAGAATATCGTTCGATGCTTCTTTTCGATTGATTTGCAAGTTTATTTCATAACAGAGATCTATGTTGTCCACACAGGTTCGATAATGATTTGAAACAACTGTCGGAGATTCCGATCCTATCCAGCCTAATGGAAAATGCGGACTCGAGACCATTTGGAGTGTTTGATGAAGTGTATGCTGATGCCTGTAATGCTGCCACAAACACATCATCTGGTAGTGCTAAAATGGCAGGTATCAAATCAACAAGTTCGGGAAGTGAAAACAGTGAAGAAAATGTCGTTGGTAAATCGGATGGAGCCTGTACCGGTGTCGCCACAGACGAGACTGCTTTATCAGAGAACGAAAAGAAAATCGGCATTTCCCTACTAGATTGGATTTCAGCGGATAAAGGCCAGACTGCTCTCAAACGTATGGCTTCTGAATGTCTTCAAGGACTGCGTCAATTTGATGCAGCTTCCATGCAGAACCTGAAGGAAAGTGTCGAGAAGGCTATTGAACCATCCCAGAGGGTAAGTGAATCTTATTCGGTTTGGTCAATAATGGTTATCGGATATTGTTTATTCCCACCCTACAGGAGGACATGAAGGAAATTAAGGGTCTAGAAAAGCGACTGTGTGATTTGGAAGGTAAATTGTCCGATGTCAAGAAACTTGTCCAGGATCAAAATGAACTGGCGCAGTCATTCCAACAGAATCAGAACCGTGCCAGCACACTAGGTGATACGTCGATATTACCGGACCTATGCGTTTCGCATCGAAGCCAGCTTCTGGTGATGTTGAAAAATCAGAAAGAGCTGCATGAGATTCGGCGACAGTGTTCTCGATCAAAAGACGAGTTGGGATCCAATCTGTTGGTTCGGTTGCGGTTAGTTTAAGATCGATTACTAAATTGTTTCGTTAGTAACTGAATGCTCTTTTTGATTGCTTACAGTAAATTCATCATTCCCGTGGAAACTAGGGTGTACGAAATTGATAACAGTCTGTTATTCTACCACACTTGCCTAAAGCGTCTGCAGAAACATTTGGGAATAATAGAACAAATTCATATGGCTCCCAGCATGTACGTTTTTGCCGTCACAGAAGTGGTCCGTCGAAGAATGTTTTCCGGTTCTTTCCTACGAGTGAGTATTTGTCAATCTGTGTTTGCTCCCAATATGATACATAATGCTTGGATACATTCTGTTTGTAGTGGGCTTCCGATTTGGCTTGCCGCCTTATGACAATATACAACGAAGAAGTTATGCGGCGGCACGAATTTTCCTCTCAGTTCGAGGGCCACTTTCTTAGCACGCTGTTTCCAGGAATGGATGATATGCCACCGACCTACGCAATTCAGGCGCCATCGATTTTCGATTCTAGTCTACCGGCTTTGAGCAAGCAAGGTAGAAAGAAAATAGATTACGCATGAGTCCGAACATTTTTTTTTTCACTTTTCAATTTCTTTGACAGATCTGCATGAACTTTCGCGATTTTTACCCCAACTGACGGAAAAGATCCAGCTACCGAATATAGATTCTGTGATAGATTTCTTTTCATCTAGATCGATGGATGGAACTCAAAGTAAGAGCAGCGGGCTGCAAGAATTCCGTGCGGAAATGGGAGAGGCTGTAAGTGGCTCCGGAAGATCTATAAACAATGCACAACTGCAAACGAAAGAGTAGGATATGCTCAGACATAAACAAATCATCAGATTTGTAACAAATATCAATCTGTTTATTCCAGGGGCTGTGAATCCGAAACTGACACGGAGGAGTTTGAAAAAGTCGGCCAAAGTCCGGTCGATCGCCGTCGAAAGTTACGCCCAAAAGTGGAAACATGCAGCTTGGCTACGTCGACAGAGCAAGTGCTGCTAACAAGCGCAGGAACACTGACAGAGGTGCGATCCCAAAAAAATACTACCACTACTTTTAATTATAGTACTAAACCATTAATGATAAGCGATTTAGCTCAAAATAATTACAATCAAAGCCCCGTTTCGGTTTCAACTGGAAATTCATGTTTGAAAATCATAGCTAACGGTAGTAACAGTTTCGACAGGCATCTACCTTGTTCTGACTGTCCGGTTGTTCCCAAAATGTCAGAACAAGGCGATCCGCGGGAGTTTTGCCAAGGCAGTGGTAGTGTTTTGCCATCGGTGCCTACTTCTGCCGTTAGTCCCAGTGTCGAAAATGATGCGCATAAATTTATATTCTCGAGGAAGCCTTCGCCGTTCGGATCCTCTTCGTTGGTATTTCGAACGGCATCCTCGTCGTCGGAGCGATCAATTTCGCAAGATCGGAACGGTAGCACTGGCGTTGGTGACGATGAGTTTGTGAATTCGGAATTCTATATCGACGAATCGTTGCCTTCGAGCGCTACTAGTGCAGCCGAGCAGTATCAACGACAGCTGCTGGCCCAACAGTTGGAAATTAAACAGACTCTCATTGATACGCTCAGCAAGTGTCACCCGGCAGGCAGTCTTGATGAGGAAACCGTAATTCTGCTGTTGCAGGTACCTACTTACGATAATTCACGCACAGCTGTGTTACTTTTTCTTCTGTTATATATTCTATAGTTTTTGTTAATTAGTTTTCTCTTTATGAAATAAGGATTTGTTTTGAAGAAGAAAAAAAAAGCAGTCCATAGAAGAGACATCAATGGAGCCGGATTTGTGTTTGCTTCTATTTTTGATCGGGCTTTCTCAAATTTCAGTCAAATGTAATGCAAATTTTTCAAAATAATCACCAACATATCAAAGAACAATCAGATGACAAATCCAAACAGTCGTAGAGCGACAGTCCAACAGTCAAAATTTGTGATTTGGCCAGATTGGTTTAGGCGAACTTTTAACCAAAAAAAAAAAGCCCTGCGATGTAACGATACTAAGCTTCGAATAAGACTGAGCATGTGGCAATGGACGATTTAGTCAAGTAGTTTTTTCGTCCTTTTCTACCAGCGATTTCAGAACTTTTATCCAGAAATTTAAAAGTTTTTGTGAAACGCATTAATGTGGGAAATTTATCTTGGGAGTTCTAGAAAAAATCCTCAAAATGATTTATAATTTCGGAATTTGAGTGGAAGTAAAAACTGCTCGGCTTTGTGATCCGTTAAGAACCCAAAGCTTTTTAGGGAGATCTGTGTCATTAACAGTGCTGTAAATAGTCATTCCGACTCTTTTTTCTAAGTTTACTGATAACTTGTTTCAAAAGCTAAATTTATGAATATGGTGTTTGATAAAACTGTAGCTCTTGACTAATTCTACAATTTTGCATTGCCCCTACTGGTATTTTGAAAGATTTATGTTAGTGTATCTTTCAAGTGATCCGATACATTAGCATTAGCATTGACGTTTGCACACCTCGTGGGTGGACGTACGATAAGGAATAATTCGTGGAAGACATTGCATGTCACTAACCAGTTACTGATACGTTTCTTCACGCAATAATCTTCACGAAGACACTCCTCTATCGCTCACCTGGCCATGTCCATGCAACCGGAGATAGGGAGAATTTGGTATCTACCTTAAGAAGACACGGGGAACCCACGTAGCCTTCAGTAGATATAGAAGGCAAAGGGAAATGAATAGTCGAAGAGAATAGTTAAGCAGACAGCCCTGTTTGGTGTAGAGAACAAAAATTTATTTAAAAATGGTCGTTGGAATTATTAAGAAGTTATGTGATGCTATGTGCCATGCTATGTTATGTGTTATGGATTAGGTTTGATACCATAGGCATTGATGATGAAGACCAAGTATTCGATCTCGTTTTAGTAGAAACTGCACTTATTTGGACGTAGATGGAACCCGTACTCTTGGATGCAATTAAAAAGCTTCTCCAGTATGCGATCATGTTGTTGTTTGTTCTCGCTGTGGATCAGAAAATCTTCCAGAAAGTTTTCCACACCTTCAAGTCTTGTGATCACCTTACTCATTAACTGCTAGAAGGCTCCTGGTGCCGACTTAACCCCAGTAGGCAGGCGGTTCAGCTGATAATGCCCACGATGGGTGTTAATTGTTTCGAATCCACGTCGACTTGAAGATAAGCGTCAGATAAACCAATTATGCTGAACATTTTGGTGCACGACAGCGTCTAGAGTAATGGAAAATGATGAGGTTCAATAGCCGCGTTCAACCCAATGGAGTAGTCGGCGCAGACTCGAACCTTTCCTCCCGACTTCTGAACCGAGACAATTGGAGCTTCCCAGTCAGAATAGTCTACCGATTCGATGATGCCCAAAAATCGGTTGTAGTCTGTCAAGCTCCTTGTTTACTTTCGGTACTGCGTGGAAAGGCACCATTTCGGTTTGAACATCAGTTGCGCATCGGGTTTCAAGAACAATTTCATCTTTGTTTTCGTGCAATGACCAAGGGAATAACTGTAAACATCGGGAAATCGGGTGGGGTACCTGTCGTATGAATGGAATGAACTGAAACAATTTACCTGATAACAGATGGTTGTCAACGGTTTGTCCAGAAATCGAAAGCGTTCATGAAATCCAGACCGAGCTAGTTCAGATCTTTTACTGAAGTGACGTAACAGGTTCCGTGTTGTTGCTGTTCGCCGATCTGCATTCCACAAGCGAATTCTGCATACTGGAATAACTGCCCGACGTTTGTTATCGAAAGTGTAGGTGATCCGCATCTTCCAATTTTACTCGGTGATGATGGTGATATCCGAGACGCTGTCATGTTGCAGTTTAATTGAGTGATCGTTGATTCGGGTTGTCGCGTACTTCCGCTCGCCTCGCACTTGGTTTATCAAGTAGATGCTGGTTGCTTGACTCTGCTTCTTCTTGGTTTTATGTTTCTGGTGCTGCTGCTGTTGAGGCGACTGCTTGTTTATTTATTTATTAAGTCAGCACCAACAAACTTAATAAAACCCCAATGGTGGTATTAAACATATGACGAGTACAATAAACTTCAACTTAAATATCAAACCACAGCATACTTGTTCATATAGGTCTACATCTCAGAAAAATATGACGTGAAGCGTCTGCGCAGAGTTTGCCGAGGGACATGGTAGTCGAACATTGTCGAGACTCTATTAAAAACACGCTGCAGTCCTCCGATCGCGCCGTTCATGCTATAATTGTTTCGGCGAATTGGCATCCTCAGCATTATGCTATTGCGCAATGCCCTTGGTTGAATGTTAATATTAATCTGCTCCAGGATGGCGCTGCAATCGATTCGGCCTTGTAAAATGTCTGCAACAAAGAGAGCCCCGGATGTGTCAGAACGAAGCCGAAGCGGTGCAAGATCGATCAATCGACAATGACTCTTGTAACTCGGCATACGAAACGGGTCTCTCCAAGGCAACCTTCTCAAAGCGAACCGTGAAAACCTGCGTTGAGCAGATTCGACTCTATTCCCGCCATTAATATAGCTCGGATTCTAGACGGCAGAGCAATACTCCAGAATCGATCGCACCAAGGAGCAATAAAGGGACTTCAAGCGGTAAATATCGGAGAAGTCTTTAGCCATTCGAAAAATAAAGCCCAGAGCTCTTGACGCCTTGTTCACGATGTACGAGATGTTAAACTTGTACGTCAACTGAGAATCCAGAATAACTCCTAGATCTTTTACGTAAGTCGCACGTTTGATTTCCGTGCCTTGAAGCTTAAAGTCGAAGAGAATCGGCTCCATTTTTCTAGAGAAAGTGATCACCGAACACTTCTCCGGATTAACCACCATACGGTTGAGGCTGCACCAGTGAGCAAAGATTTGTAGCTGCTGTTGTAGGAGGTGATAATCGTTGATAGACTGGATTCGTAAAAAGATCTTCGGGTCATCGGCTTACGTAAGACGGGGGCCTACGAGGTCTAGGTTCACATCATTAAAGTACAGCAAGAAGATCAGCGGCCCTGAATGACTCCCTTGAGGTACTCCTGAAGTGGCTGGAAAGACGTCGGACATGCAATCACCAACAACAACTGTCAGCAGACGATCAGTGAGGTAGGAGCGAAACCATTGTAAGAGACTTCCATTTACTCCAAGCTTATGTAGTTTTGCGATAGCGATGTCGTGGTTGAGCTTGTCAAAAGCTGCTGAAAGGTCTGTATAGATGACGTCCGTTTGCGCCCTTTCAGCCATAATTTCCGTAGTAAACGAAGTGAGACACAACAGATTAGTGGTAAGTGAAACGGCCGACCATGAACCCGTGTTGATCTTCACTTAAGTATTGCTTGTAGTGGGAGAGTAGAGGGTCTATCATAACGAGCTCAAATAGTTTCGATACTGCGCTCAAAGACGAAATGCTTCGGAAATTATCCACATCTCGTTTGGTTCCCGTCTTGTGAACTGGAAACAAGTGAGCAACCTTCCAACACGAGGGAAATATGTCACTTGATGTGGAAATCCAGAACAGACGTTGCAAGGGGGTCAGAAGAAATACTGACGGAACTCCGTCTGGGCCAGGATTGAAGGATGACTTGAGCTGCGATGCGGCGTTGGAGATCATCTCAATACTGATATCGATTGCACCAAATGAGTGACCATGCAGAGGAACGTTGTTCGTAGCCGCAGTTATCTGATCGTCAGTAACATTTTCGTCAGTGAATATGCTGGCAAACTTGATCGAAAACAAGCGGCAAATATATTGAGGAATGGAAGCGGTTTCACCGTTCAAAACCATCGACGATGGTAGTCCATGGTATGGTATGTTGTTGTCACCCTTGTTGACAAATCGGTTGAAACAACTACAGTAGCCTTCTTTGTGCCATGTCTGTTGCACTGTTTACAGACGTGGTTAGTGCAGGAGCAATCTTTGACGAAATGCATTCCTCTACACTACCAGCAGGGTGAACAATTGCATTCGTCGATCCTGGTCGATCGGGCTGCTTGTGTCGCTGAAATGCATGTACACTGGAGCTTGCTTGCTTTTCCACCAAAGCGGTATCGTGTTTCAGGTTCGACACTCGCTGGCACTCCGTAATTAGCGCTTCGAGATTGATCTCCTTTCCGGCTCCTGATTCCAGCTTTAATGACAGACGTTTCCTGATTTCCGCCTCTTTCGAAAACTGCATTCCGCAGATGACAGCAAGTGCTTTGAATTGGTCGATGGTGAGATTCACCAAATCAAACTCCACGCAATGCCGGTTTACGATTCCGGAGTATGTGACTTAATCATTCGCAACACTACCCGGAGGCAATCGTAACGTTTGCAGAAGATGGATTTTTGCCGACCGAAAAGCCACTTCATTTTCTGCACCACCTGATTGAAGGTTCATTCGCGTAGATGTTGCGGTAGGAGATAGTTTATGAATTTCTCGTGAACTGTTACACTCAAACTGCGCAGCATCGTCCAGCTCTCTACCGTCTGCTCAGAAAAGATCATCATACATACTTGTTTAACCACCGATCAAATATCATTCCTGATGCCGGATCATAAATAAAATCCTTGATTTCCGTTAAGGATCTGGTCCGCTAAGCAGTCAAAATAAGCAGCAGTTTGGTGTTCTGCTCCGCCAATTGCTTAAGCAGCTGCTGACTGAAAACTTTCGTAGCTCCAGGAAAATCGTCTTCTTCTTCGTCCAACATTGGTTTTGTCACGGTTTTCGATGATGAATCTTCATAGGCCGCCATCAAATATGTTGTTTTCAGTCAATTAAACACTACTTTTACATTGAAATTAAGAATGAATCGAAAAGAATTTTATTCTTTACTTCGTACAGTCACGCATTATAAAAACTTTTCTTTTCTCGTTTCGCCTCCCACGAGCTCACAGACAGGAAATTTACGTTTTAAGTCATTGTTTACAATTGTTATTTTCGACCTTTTGACGATTTTGTCTAGAGATGACGGCGCGTTCGGATAACGACGAACTCCAGGGTTGTCGCTATATGGTGGTAGCATTTAAGTTGGATGTTCAGCAAGCGCTTGAAATCCTCGCCTTCCTTAAATACGCAGTTTACGGAAATCATTCACACATTCCGCGATTTTGTGAATTTCATCCCATTTTAAACCACCATCGATCTGGGCGATCAGCTGCCAGTTGTACTCATTGTTGGATGGTATTTAATCTCTATAATAAAGAAAAAATCAGAGTCCGTTTGCTTAATCTGGTACTTATTGTTATTGAGTTATTTTGAGGAATAAAATATCGACTCTGCACAATCCTACTTATGTGAATCTGTATGATAGATCTTACATTTAATCACGTGATCACGACAAGTTTAGCTGAAATATTATCTATCTCTTTCTCTCTCCTTCATTCCCAGGATAATCTCGGCACCACTCGACTGCAGGTCGAAAATCTCAAAACCATTCTGCGAAAAATGTTCCAGCTGTCTCAGTTTTCGATCTCACATTTCCGAGAGCAGCTATCGGCTCTCAAGTCGGAGAGTGCTGCCTACAAAACTGCTTTCCTAAACAGTCTAGAGGCAATGAACAAGTGCTGGACCGCAATGGAGGAGGAAACACGTAATCGCGAGCGGGAGACAATACAACGACTTACTGTAGACCACGAGCTGGAGATGAACGACCTACGCAAAAGTATACACCTTAAGGACGACGAAATTCAGTCCCTTCGGTCGGATAATGCGATGATGAAGGCAAGCCACATTGAAACGGTATCTAAGTATGAAAGTGAGAAAAAGGAACTAAACGAGAAAATTGGCAAAATGAAGGAAGTCGTCAATAAGCTGGAAAAGCAACTGACCGTTGTCGATGTAGATAAACAGAAGGCAATTCAAATAGCTGTGGAAAAACTAGAACATAAGCACAAAACTGAAATCGAATCGCTTCGTTGTAGATACAAACTAATGACAAGCATGGATAGATCGCCTTCTGATACCAGCTTGGAAAAAATTGAGAAGCCAGACATGATCGATATTGCGAGTCACGAGCACCTGCTGGCACAGGCCAAGGAAGACTTTAATCGGGAAAAGGAACGTGCAATTAAATCGGCTATCTATGAGGAAAGGCAACGATGGGAGTCTATACAAACGTTAAGACCACAATCGCAGCGTTCACTTGCCAGTTCACCCGGGACGCCAACGGGGAGTAGTGATATTTATAAGAGAATCCTTGAAGAAAAAGAACGACAGTTGGATGAACAGCGAGATAAAGAAGTTCTGTTGCTGAAAGAAAATCAGCGGTACAAGGAAATCATTCAATCGCTGACGGATCCGGAACTTTGTTCCAGTCAAACAAATTTGAAAGAACGGATTGAATCATTAGAACGGGAGAAGCAACAATTAACTAAAGACCTGGAAAGGTATCACAACAGATCGACAACCGCTGGTGGAATTTCAATGCAGTCTTGTTCTAAAGGAGATACTGTGATGTTTGTATACAATGGTGCATACGATCAGTACACGATTGTACAGGTAATTCAGGGAGATTTTAATTGATTAAATTTTCCGATTGAGCGTTATTGTTGAACATTTTCAGAACGCGCCAGTGCTGTATTTTCTTCACGCTGACAGCTATCCAGCTTTTAATCTTTCACCGCTAGAACCGGGCATTGTGCCAAAGATAATCCACAGCATGGGCACAGTAGTGGATAAAGAATACTGTCATGCACGTAAGGATGAAAACCGATACAAGGTATCTCGAGGCACACGGTTCTACCGAGTAAAAGTCAAGCCGCTGCCTAGTAGCAGTAGCAGTAGTACCAGCACCAGCAGCAGTACATCGAAGAATGCAGATTCAGACAAACACTCCCACAAGAAGGAAAGAAGTAAGTTTATAAACGAACCGAAGGCTGATACATGCAAGGCTTATGAATTTATTATGTATTTTGATTGAAGGTAAAATCTCAGAACTAAGTCGTTCTTCGTCGACGATAACCGATCAGAGCATAACAGCTGGAACTCCTGGGCTTTTGATCGATTCGTTTGCACAAACCGAACAGGTAATCTTAATGGAGGATTCAGCGATTCAGAGCAGCACTAGTCGGGATATGATCGATTCGGGTGTGGTGGAACAGCAGAAAAGTACCTACAAGGAACGCAACATAAGCGTGACTGACGAAGAAGACGTCGTGTACAGTGCGAGTGGTACTGTAGACGCAGGAGATCAGCAGCACCGACTTCGATATCAAAATGTCTGTGATGAAAAACAAGATGATCCAGTTGGACAGCAGGACAGTAACAATAGTAATACGACGGTAAATTTCTATTTGTGATAAGTACAAGCATTCACAGCGGCTGTACTCGTACATTCACTCACATACATTTACTCTATATCTGCACCTTCATTATATATTTTTAAATGAGAATAATGCTTTCTCAGCTAGGCCGCTTTCGATTCAACTGTGTGCATTTAATGCTTTTTCATGGGCTTCGTTAACATACGAATATCATTTTTTGTCATCCCATTGAGATCATTCACACCAATCAGAGAGCTTCATGTTAGGTAGTATCTATCTATATCTTACTCATAGTGGCTTACTGGAACGAACGCTTGAAGGCGCTATAATTGCTTCATTATTTATACATTTTATGTGTAAGTTTTTAACACCTGAGATTTTTAACAATATACACACATGTTTTGATTTTCAATACATATACTATTTTTTCTCAGAGTCCCGTCTGAAATTTCAAGGTCGGAACATGAAAAAAATGCTTGCTTCAATGTTTTCTTGTTTTTTTCTCTCTGTTCCTTCTCGGCGCGCTTCTTGCTCGATGATATTGATATCAAACGAACGCATACGATACGAACTGACACGCAAGCTGATGCTGTTGAGAGCTTTTCTTCTGCTCAACGACGACGAGTGAAAGAGAGCACACAGGGAGCGTGAAAGTGATTTTGACCGAAAAAATGTGGCTTTTTATTTTTATTACCTTACACAGGCAGGTTGTACGATATCATATGAGCATAATGATCAACAAACTCATAGCTAGTGAGACACGGTTTATTAAGGGAAAGGACTTAAGAAAACTTTTTATGTTATATTTAGACAAAATTTAAGGTAAACAAAATAACGAAAAGTGAAGAAATGTGCGAATAAAGTTTTGACTGTTTAGAAAAAAAACCTAATCCAAAATTGTGTTATTAATTCTAAAAGTCCTTTTGCTTAATTTTGCCCATTATTTCATTCTGTTGTGCATGGCTTTTTTTTTGTTTTGTTCTGTTTGGGTGACATGTGTTGCGTCTTGGTTTGTCTGCTCGCTGACTCTCTCTCTCTTTCTCTCGCCACTGGATTACAACAAGAAGACTAGCTCATTTACCTACCCTTCCAGTTTCAATCATCCTTAGAGTACTGATGCTATTCGTTTTTTTTTTGTTGAAGCCGAAACAAAAAATGAAGAGGATTTATTTCTACGGGCAAAATGTTTTTCCGCAGATCTAATTATTAAACATGTATTTTCATTGAATTAAAGTAAATCCTTCCATATCATCATAAGGTTTGAGGAACGGACGTTTATGCCCTAGAGAAAGATATGAGGAGTAAGTATCGATAGTTCAGGTAGAATACTGAAGTTTGAAAATTTTATAGATGTGATTGAAATTGAGCTTAGGGCCATATTTAACGGTAGTAAAAAACAAGTGAACCACCTTTATAACCATTTCATCAACTTCTATTCAATTTTCAGACTACTGTATCCTAACGGAACTATTGATATTTTCTCTTCACATCTTTTCAGCGGTCTCTCGTAATCAAAAGTTCAACCTGTTATACGAGTTTTTAAAAAAAATCCAAAGAAATATACATCCGACGCGTAGGCAATTTAAAAGAGTTGATACAATTTTTAGGCTAAGATAGTCAACGGGAAAAGAAGAAGGTTAAATTTCATGGAATAGTAGAAATTGGTGAGTCCATCACAATTAATGAGGCTCTTTTCGATTATCATTTACGTTGTTTTCTTAAATAGTTTTCGATTCTCTCTTAAATGTAATTATTTTCAAATTCAACGATATGTAAGAATCGTGTAATTGAAAATAGTCATTCAACTAATGTCATTCAACGTTAGTGGATTCTTTTTGTAATGAATGTTACTATTTTTTGCGATGTTAGTTGAATTATCAAAACAAGGTACCAACGAGGTGTCTGGATGACTGTGGTTTTGAAAAATGTTTGTAAAACTTTATTGATGCCTTATTAACAAACTCCCCGCTAGGTGCAGTATGAGTCGGTGGTACGAAAAATACGAACAGTACCTTTCGCACTTCACATGCATATTGCGTGTGACTGCCAGATCTAGACATGTCCCACAGAGAGTGGTCCTTTTTAGTGGGGTTTGTTTTCAGATCTAAGAAGAGATACTGCTTCATGAAGTCGATGAATTCAATATTGTTCTCTTCCGTCACATCTATGTTGAAATCATCGGTCACGACAATGGGCATAGTCGTTTTCTTGTACAACATCAGATTTTGCGATGCGAAGTACTTTTTCTGCTGAGTTGTACTTTATTGAATTAACGTATCATTAAACTGTATGTCTGCTCTAGATGTTTTATTTCATTCGAGACGGCATAAGACAGTAACCACCTGAGTTCGATAGTGTGCTCCCAATACCGCTAGCGAGGAACTTTCTCTCGTATAACCCTTAAGAATTTCGACATGTCATCATTGACCCTCGGTCTACAGGCTGCCTGAAATTGGTGACTGTGGTCAGGAGTCACTTTTCTTTTCAGGTTCGACCTGTATTCGCTGTCTTATATTTGGTCATTTAAGTCCAGCGCCGTTAGATACTTCAGTACAGATAACTCTGTACTACGTTCGTTATATAATACTTCACGTATTGAGCCTATAACTCTCGTGTCAATCCTTAATTGTGCCCTAGCAGGGCACTCCTCCAATAGATGATTAACATCTAACTACACTCCGCATCCTTGGCAGTGGGCCTTACTGCCGTTATGCGAATGTCAAATACTCAGCCGAGTCAGAATCGTCTGATCTCGATGGTAGGGCATATCTTTCCACTGTTGTGTCGTTTTCTTTTTGCGACGTAGGACAGCATCACGGTTGTTATGCCAATATTCGGCCCACGAGCATCGGGAGGTCCGCTTTACCCAGCAGGTGACGTCGCTGTAGGGGATATGCATATCCTCCAGCTGAGCATGACGACCCTGGTTTGCTAGTCTAGCGGCTTCATTATACCTGCGTGCCCAGCTGCTGAGTTGTGATTCATTTTATTAAAGTCTCTTTAAACTGTACGTTTGCTGTAGACGATTTAGTTCATTCGAGACTGCTGAGTTGTGGTGTCTGGTGAAATGTATAGTAAAATCAAGAGCGTGCGAGTATCCATAATCTGGACCTCAACTGCAGTTTTTGGATCCAATGAATGGTAAACAAGCATGGAAAAAATCATTCACTCGCATGAGCACCACCGATATAAAATAGCAACGCTCGGTTGCTAACAAAATAGTGAACGAGTGTGATGTTTCCTATCAAACGGTTCTACACGAATCCTCGAAAACCAAAACTGTAGAAAGCATAAACGAGGAAAACAGAATCATGCGAAACAAATTTTCATCTTTACGTTATACCTGAATGAATGCGTTGCCACTGATCGCTAACGATTTGAATACACTGAACGACAATAATATGACTCAGTGAATGCAATAAGCTGGAATGATCATAGCAGAGATACGGCTTAATATGCCGCTTTATGTTTTTATGTTGCATTTGATTACATACATCATGTTAGATCATTATTTGAAATTTGATATGATATGATTGAATATGATTTGAAGAAACGAGTGTAATTCAATCTATCTCGCTCAGCTGTCCACGTTGCACACTGGTCCAAAAGTTGATTTTAAAGCTTCTCACATAGTACAGCTAGAGCGATGGTATCTTTGGCAAAGTTGATAGATATGACAAGTTTCATCTTTTGAAGGCATAACTTTTGTGATCAATCCCCCTAAAAGTGAGATCAAAAATCAACTTTTTCATGATTATGTTTATTATTTTGGTATTCTCCCATACGCGGAGTAATGATCTATGATGATGTTGTTTAAGAAGGAAATAATTTCTCATCACCATGAGGCTCCAGGAGTGGACAGCAATTTTTGCTAAAGCAAAGATTTGATTGAAAACGGCATTGAAAATATAAATGTTTAATGATAATTAAAATAATAATCAGTTTATAATTCTATAACTGGGTTTATAAGTTTATAAATTATAATAAATGAAATGAATAAAAAATATTGACAATATCAAAATGCAAAAGAAAACTGAAAATAATAAGTTTGACGGTGGTCAAAGTCATGACAAAGCAATACTGTTTGAATCATGAAATATAGTAACCATCTATATTGGTTTTGAACTCTCCAGCAAACGGTCGTGTACGGAAAAACAACCAATTGAAAATTCTTTTGATTTATTTTAAGATTCACATAATCCTATCTGCTTCTATCTGCTCCTAAGTATGGTAGACTCGTTGAAAATACGACGAAGAAAACAGAAAAATATTCAATAACTCATCCCACTGAAATAATTCAGGCATAGTATGTTCTAGAAAGTTGTGTATTTTAATATAACAAATAACTTATTTGAACATTACATTGTCCTTGTATTAAAAAAAAAGTTGGATAAAGTGTTTTTGGAGGTTAGTTCTCATACTATGCTGTCTATCTCGAGTGAAACATACGAATTTTAATGTCCTCAGCAATGTGATTTGAATTAACTTTATCTACAACTTTGCAGAAGCCATCAACTCTCTATTTCAACATAATAAGAAAGTGGATTTTTGATCTCACTTTTAGGGCAATGATCACAAAAGTCATGCCAAGTCTAGGTGAAGCTTGTCATATCCATCAACTTTGCAAAACACACCATTGCTGTAGCTCCTCTATATAAGAAGCTATCAGTTGAAAGCGTTAAAATCGACTTTTGGACAACTGTACACTGGATGAATTAATTGATAATTATATCCCGCATGTTAATTAAGTCCGCAGGTTTCAGAACACCTTCTATCGGAATATTAATCAAGGGCAGGAAAGACCATTGCGATTATCGAAGTCCTTCTGACCTTTTTGTTTCAAACGAATCTGATAACGCACCTGATATTCTCACACAGTATTACACACCATCCACGGTAGCCTTGGTTAGTCTTGTTAGTTTCCCGGGAAAGCCGTTCTCGTACATAATTTTCCTCTGGTTTAGGTGTTCATCGTAGTGCTATTTCCCTCGCGTTCATCTGTCAAGATTCTTCCATTTTTATTCTGACATATACATTTCTTCACACTCCAACTCCAACTTCGTTACTGTTACGTTACTTTGATGGGTTCCTTGCTGCAGCATTATTGCCCGCGCTGCATTCTTCGCGTCTAAAACCGTCTGGCACCCCTCGTCGAACAAGTCGTTCCGTCGATTTCGTTCCACAAACACATAATGTTGTTGATGGCTGCTGGAACACTACCCCAGCATTCCCCATGAGGGGGTTTGAACAGCTCTCGCAACGCTGATTTTTTTCTATATTTGTATCTCAAACGATACCGAACTTCGTACTTGCCCAAGGAGTGGAAACTCTTTTGAAGTCTTGGGTTAGTGACTTAGGTTTTGGTTTTGACTTAATGATGAAATCTTACTGGTAAGTTACGTGCTATTCCTTCATTTTCCAAACATTTTCATAGTTCCTTTTATGCATGAATGCTTACATCTAGTATCCTGGTAATATCACTCATCACTCCTTTATACATAACCAACCTCAAAACAGGTGACGACGGCATGGTACAACCCATTCCCGATGATCACTGAAGCAGCGGATGTAGTTGATGGTGCCATGATGATTGCGAGTACTCTCAGCACTAGTACCGGTAGCATCGTTGTAGATACGCCCACCGCCACCTGCATTGGATCTACTAATTCTGATTCCAACGGTATACTCATTGCTTTAGATGATATAAATACAGCGGCAATGGCTACACTGATCGTAGTATCTGGTGATCCACTGTCGGACGATGTGAGCGATTCAGCTGATTCAGAATATCGTTCTCTCGAGACCAAGGACGACGATAGCGATCTGCTCAACTATTGCACTGAGTAAACTGTGTGCGTTAGACTAACATAGACATAGGACTGTTTTCGATTATATTAGTTCACGTGATATTGTATGTGTAATTTGTTGCTGAAAATTTAAAACTTACTGATTGAGTATGCTAACGAACCACTTCATATATTTAAGTACCATCTATGAAATATATATATGACTCATAAACCGTACAGTGGGTAAATTTGAATCAATCGCAAATTACATGCAGCTAGCAAAATTTTAATCGTTTAGTTTTGAACACCCCTCTGGACATTTTATGCTTCTTCTAGTTGTTTTTATGTATTCCGTTCATACATTATTTCATTGCTTCGAAAAGTTACAGCGACAGTTGAGAAATTGTTAAATTCATCAGAACAGAACAGTCATATCACAACAGAGCTCGAATCCATTTCTACAGTATACTTACAAGTGACAGAACAAAAGTGACTAAGAAAACGTATTTTCTAATTTCAAGGGTTCCCCTTTATCATTTGGAGGGCTTGTACTGCATTATTTGATGCTTCCAAAATGTAAGTCCAACTGTTTTGAGTGGTTTGAGTTTGCTTTTTAAATATAACATTGCCTCACGTTTGCCTTTATCTTTTGTCGTCTTTGAAAGCCGAATTTAATTTTCAATTGTAACACCACAGAATTTTATAGGACAAACCATGATATTCTTTACAACTATTATGAGAAAGATTCACACCCAAATGGTCATATTTGGTACGTTCTGTATCTCAGAACTAGAAGCTTAGAATAAATATTTCTTCTTCTTCTAGGCTTATTATGCTTCTGTACAGAGCGTTTTGCCGACTCTCAACGTAGTATTCAAAATGTTCTTTCACACTTATCCGTTATCAACATTCATGACACGTATGCGCCAAACTGACTTACTTTTAATAAAGTCGAGTGATCTACCAAATGTTATTCTACTTATTAGCAAATTTCGAAAAGGAAGCAGCTGTGGCCTAATAAACAAAACTAACAAAAATAAAACTATTTATTGGTAAGCCAAGAGACAACTCGGCAGAATGTCTTTTTGATAGTCACACACTAGTGTACAACATCAATGCTTTTGAAACTTATAAGCACCATTGAGCATGAAAACGTGAGTTAAGCCCGCAACGTTGCCATCTGACGCTTCTTACTAAATTTAAGTTAAGCAAGTTCACACAAACAGCGATAGAATCAAGCCCTCGATTATCAGACTATACCAATAATGGGGTCGAAGTGCCGCATTCGTTCCGCGGAATGCTGCTTCCAAAGCCAGCATTCTTACCCTGGTTTGGGGGCTTACTAGTGCTTTGAATTAACACTTTTCCCAGCTGAGTTTCAAAGCTAATTCCCCTGGTTCTGGAGGCTTCGCTTTACACTGTCTGTCTTGGGTCGTTGGAAGGTCCTTGTTCGGGATTCCTCGAGAGCAGTGTCAAGTGCAAACTAAACCGAAGGTCCTGGGTCGGGATTTTTCAAGAGAAGTTTCCGATTCTAACATAGAATCAGGGAGTGAACTTCGAACTTAACTTTATTTGGTAATTTGTATAAAAGTTATCTTACGTCTACTAGTTGAATTCTCGACAACTTATTCAAACAGACGCAGCTGATTTTGTAAAAAAAAGAGGGGAAGAAAGATTGAAACGTTAAATTTAAGCCCTTAGCACTTTCATGCAAACTAGGACCGCCAACACTAGGAACAACATTTCCCTAACATGATGGTGATGCTAGTTTCCGTGGGGGTGCTGAGAGTTTTGAGAAACTTACGTTTGAATCTTTCTTCCCCTCTTTGTTTACACAATCGGACACGTCTGTCTGAATAAGTTGTCGAGAATTGTCGATTTATAATTCGGTATATAATCTTATAAGTTCTTATGTACCTTTCTAGAATTTTCCATTACCCTTTGAATTTTGATGTTTCTAACAATTTTCCTTGCTTTACGGGTTGAATTTCATTCGTATTCGTCATTCAAAAGGTTAATCTACTATTATTGTCATTACGTTCTATCATTTACGGTCTGAAGAGGAGTATAAGATAATATTGCGACATTTGAACCGCTTTATGCTTAAGTCGTATTCTTGGCTTAAAGCTAAACAGAGTAGAAAAATCTTAAAATAATCGCTCCCGCTCATATGCTGAGTGAGGTCGTGTTTTCTATTCTCAAGTGCGTGAAACGTTCCAGCGCATTATGTAAACTACCAACCGTTCCCTTTTGTCTTGCTTTTTATTTGCTTTTCTTAAATTTATAGTCAACGTTGAACGAGTTTCCACGGTGAAAATAGTTTTACTAAAAGCTTGGATTTTCTATATTGAAATTAATGAGTACGCGATGACAGGGAGGTAGTCGCAAGCTCCCATGTCGTTTCACTTGGATGCTCTGATGGTCCTGCCTTTGCCCGATATTTGATTTGTTTTGAATATAAATTTGGCTACGTGATTTAAGGGTTTGGTTCATGTCCGAAACTCACTGCACTTACCCAAAAGTAGCCAAAACATGTCTGGATGAGTCAATTGTAATTGAATACATGAATTGACCACCATGTCGCATGATCGCTTTTGGTCCAATTTTGAAACTAGACTTACACACTTCCTCTGGCTATCCGGAACATGTCCAAATACACTCCGTGTCACAACTATAGAACCAGTCATTTTATTGAGGTTTTTGAGTAATAAAAGAGAATAAATATTGGAAATGAAGTGCAAAGGATTGGATATGGTCTTCATCTATGTTTATAAGAATGTTTATATATCATGGATCGTTCTGGTAAGTTACTCAATAATGTAAACAAAAAAGCTGTGTGTCATAACTATAGAACCAGACGTAAAATTATTTTCTCCAAAAAGCTTACATCGATTTTGCATTGATTGCAGCATGTTAGTAATGTGTAGGACCTCCTTTGTTCTCAATCAGTTCAAACAACCTATTCGGCATACTTTCAACCAGGCGGCGACATGTAGATAGTTGTATCTCGTTCCACGCTGATGAGATTGCTCCTTTGAGCTCTTGAACATTCCCGTACTGCTTGTTGTCTGCATACACTGTACGTACCATCAGTCCCCACAAGTTTTCGACCGGATTCTGCTCTGGAGAACAAGCTGGCCACTCGATAACTTAGATTTTATGTTCAGATAACTACCTCATGGTCACTCGGCTTTTATGAACTGATGCGTTATCTTGTTGGAATACCCAATCACCACGATGGTTTTGTTGCAAGAATGGTACCAAATGGTTTTGAAACATTTCGATGTGCTCCTGGCTGTTCATTCTTGTTGACGGAAATGCAATCTGAACCACTCCGTGTTGAAAAAACACCCTCAAAACCATCAAACTGCCCCCTCCAAAGTTGCGAGATGAAAAGTAACGTAACTCTTTCCGTAAATCCCTCCAGTACGAAAAGATTCCGTCTGATCCATCGAAATTAAATTTCTTTTCATCACAAAAGATAACCTAAACATTAAACTACTTTTAAAAAAATCAATCAATCAACATGATTACACACTTTACTCCAACCTCTACGCATCTTGGCACGGGCGAATTCTAGAAGGTTTGCACTATGACGGGGCAAAAGTCGTGGTGCTTGCTTCAGTTTTTGTCCTCGAATGTTTGGAGAGTCTTTTAAAGTTCGGTAGACTGTTGAACGCCAAACGCCAAGCATAAGGTCAGCTTTTATGGGGTTCAGAGCGTTGATTATTCTGCGTTGACATCTTTTTGACAACTTTTTCTTGGGTCCACCTTTCTTATTTTTTCCATATCCATCAGGAATTTTCAAAAAATTCAAAACAACGTGATGAGATCGGCTCAAACGCCGAGCGATTTCGCGAATACTGAAATCACAATCACGATAAGCCAAAATCTTCCCTTTTTCTTGCTCTGACAAGTACGTTCCACGCGGTATTTTAGAGCTTATACAAAACACTTCATAACATGTTAATTGGTGAAAGAACACTGAGCTCCAGTTGAAGCGAATGGCTTTATTCAGGTATTGGTTCTATAGTTGTGAAACAGCAAATTTTCTAAATTTGTCTTTTGCTATTCATGAACAGTGTTTATTGATGTGTAGTGGTGTTAGTCAGCTCTCCTACACGGTCATTACGAAATAATGAAAAATGAAAACAAATACACTCTAAAAAAAATGTATACGTTTTTGAGTGGTTCTATTGTTATGAAACGGTGTGTATGCCCAATGTATGATTGGAGGTGTAGCATGATCGGTTTTGGGTCAGGTCCGAAACTGGTCACTGCATCTATTGTGCATATCGTGTTATGTTCAATGTGGCCTTGGACACTCGCGGTCGCATGATCAATTTAACGTGATTGAAGCCAATTGTTTACTAACGACGCATATTTCCTGGAATGCCTTCCCCTGAGGTATTCTGGATCCGAGTACAAAAACATTCAATATCGTTCTGTTCCATTTGGTGTTTGTTTCATGCAAATAGTTCCAATGATTGCTGAGAAATACTAATCAAAATTTGAGTTCGCTTCACTTTAACCATATCTATCTGTATTGCAAATGTGCAGCTGAACTATTAGAACAATTTGGTAAGCTACAACTTGACAGATGATTGCTTTTCAAATAAATGTAAGGAGTAAAAGTTGATAACCGGTAAAGTTGGACTCATCATGAAGCTCAATCGACTGCGCTGCATGGAATTGGTATTTCTGGCACGTTGAATAGACTTCTCGCAGCAAGATGTCACTAATACTGGTGTGTAGCTTTACACGTATAGGATCGATTTATTTATTGTTTTCAACCTCGAGATCAGCTGTCAAAGTGTTCAGGTTGACTTTCATGCAAACTAGAGCCACCAACACAAGAAATAACATTTCCCTAACATGATGGTGATGCTACTTTTCGTGAGGATGCTGAGAGTTTTGAGAAATCTACGTTTGAATCTTACTTCCCCTCTTTGTTTACAAAATCAGATACGTCTGTTTGAAAAAGTACTCGAGCATTCTTTAAGATGGGTTAATAAATTTGGAATCTATCTATACAAGAAAAGAAAATCATTATTATTTCTGTTGAGATTCGAATGCCGAAACAGAGCAACATAGTTAGTTTTGCCTATAAAGACAAAAATCGGCTCTGAAAACCTCACTCTGCACTTCACTGAAGAAAATTTGAGGAGTTTCATAAGACATAACTTGTGAACGATGCCTGTGAAATTCAGAAGCGTGATTTATGAACGGTTTTTTTTCTCACACGAAGTTGTTCTCATAGGTTTTTAGCATTTCTTGTTTACAAACGTTAATTGACGAGTGGTCAAGACACTTTTCCGCTACTCCACTTTTCAAATTATATTTCATAAGGCAATTTAATGGAATTCACACTGGTTATGTGTCAAAAGTTTGTTTCGCTGAGAACGAGACAAGTAGAGCGACAGAAATTGTTTTAGCGTTCCATTCGTTCCATTTCCATCTCGTACACTCAGCGAAATAAACTTTCGATATTCATAAGATTGTATTACGATTATTTGCCACAAGAAATCAGCATGAAGTTCATTAATTTGCCTTATGAAATATAATGATGTTGAAAAAATAAAAATATGGAGCAACCTGGATTTGAACCTTGAACGTTGAGGTTGTGTGTCCAGTGACTTGACCACAAGTATATATCGAAACTTGTAAACAAAGCTTAAAGGCGTACAAGAACAACGTCGTGTAAAAATAAATTCATTCAAAAGTTGAACCTCACAGCTCGAAAAAGTAGCGTGAATTTCTGTTCAATATCATGCACATAAACGGAGCGTCACGAAACTTACAAGTTAACATTATAAATCGTGTAAAGTTCTGGGACATTCTATTCATTGCGGTAAATGTTGTATACAAAAGCTCGTCTTTGTTAGAAGTATTTTATGCAAGTTACTGCTTCGTGTAGAAGGAAATACAATAATACATGCTCTGATATTTACATCACAAAGAAATTTTTTTTTCTGTGCTTATGAAATTCGAAAGTTTATTTGCCTTTGTGTATGTCATACTTTGTTTTCGGCTGCGTACTAGGCTTAAAGAAGGTAATACATAATGCTTTCGGACAAACTTATAGAATCGTTCACTCCTAAACGAAATTCCAATGTTTCGAGAGGTTCCGGAACCCCGAAAGCTACTCAGTGCCTAGGAAAAACTTCTTTTGGGGCAAAAACTCATTTGGATAAGACTTCTATAAGCACTTGTTTGAATACCTCAGAGTTTTGGAAACTGCTTCATACATTGACTATTTTTTTTTTCGCTTAGGATAATTTTCGATGCAAACAGGTGTCACCAGGGGCTGGGTAGTCAAAAAGAAAATGGATATAGCTTTTGGCACAGGCAGTACAAGCACATCGATCCCAAGCGCAGTCCCAAGCTTAATGATTCGCCTCTAATAACGTAACTCACACGAACATACCTTCAAATATTCTGTCAAAATTACCCAGCGAATCAAAACAAAAACAAAGATGCTAGTATCGAAAAGTGCAAGAATGTATTGTGAAGTGCGCCTGCACTTGTTAGGTGTACTTCAGACCAAGGGGTTCTACAACCGTGAACCAATTTCAGATCGCTAGTTTCATATTGATTGTTGGTGGCACTGTCATTTTTTAGTCATACGTGTGAACTTTTTGCTAAAGGTATTACGATAAAAAATTGTCCAAACACGATGCACGCATTCGAATAATGTTTTTTTTTTATAGAAAACAAATAATTTTCATTTTTGACGGAATAAAATACACAAAAACTATTCAGCAAAGCTTCCGGTTGACCAATTCCGAACTGATACTGTACAGCCAAATCGTCCACTTTGTTCACCGCAGAACGGCAAACCGACGTTAAGGGCTTACGCTGAAGCATACTTGACGGCAGCCATTACCTCTAAATTTAGAATTGATGTATGTAACTTAGAATCTATACTAGATATTGAATATTTCATCACATCAGGTTGTATACTTACTTGCTGTGAGCAATCTGATAGAGTTCGATTCGATGTTCATTCACTAACAATCGAGATTTATCAATTTGAAATTGCGAAAGAGAGATAAAAGATAGGAAAATTACATGGAGCAGCAATTCACCTTAACTGCTTCTCGCTTGTAATAGTTTTCGAGTTCTGCAGGTTCCGCTTGTCGATATCCCAATATTTTTCGATTGGGCAGAAGTTCTAGCGTGTTGGAAGGGTTTTTGTTTTTGGCACCACCTGCACGTTTGAAGCGGCATACTACTCCATGACTTATTTTTTACCGTAATGGCTGGATGCCAAATCCGTCTAAAATGGCACGGAACAATCCCGTGTCTTCAAGAAAGGCAGCAGACGTTTTTTTCTGACACTCGTTTACGTCTGAAGGCCGCCTTCTACTTGATCGATCTACCTTGCTCGTTACGTGCCTCTTTTCATTGTGCTCGTCGGTTCTTTATCGAGAATAATTTTAACTGGAATGTCGTCTAATATTCTTACGATATAGACAGCTTACCATAGTCGACCGTTTTAGTAGTGTGAACCAAGGGTGTTGGTGCTCCACGAGTAATGGACTACTATGTAGTTCGATCGAAGCGTCCTTCGGAGTCCAAAGAAGGCACGATTACAATCCATAATGCGCTTTTGTATCTCTCTGCTGGAGTCGTGATCGGCGGTCATCAATGAGATACGTGAATTTGTCTACCGCCTCGATTTCATCCCTGTCGATCTGTACTTGTGGTGAGATGCTAACATTGTCATCTCGCGAGCCTCTTCCCATCGTGTGTGTTTGTCTTCAACGCATGAATGATAAGCCAAATCCTATTAAATAATCTGTGTACGTTTCCGCCATCGCCTCAAAGTTGCGTTCTCCCAGGGGTTGAATGGCCAATGTTCCCCGAACACTTATATTACATCGGTGGCAGTTGATTTGGCTATGAACGAATTTGTTAAGTCAATGTAAGTAGTTCTTAGCGAAGTGCGTGTAAAATTTCAGCGTGTTTCTCCTCTTGCTTGGACGCCATTTTTTTTACTGAACTGCAAATGTCAAAATCAAAATAAAGGCAACATTCTCCACGCACACAACTAGAACATGAGAGGTTTTTTTTTTAATGCATGAATCGCAATATCAGCATATATAGACATCATCGATGCGACAAAGAAAGTACTAGCCTTCAATTTTTGACGTTTCGATATGTCAAAATCGACCAGCTTTTACTGCTAGAGCCATCTACTGACAAAAAGCGAGAACTTAGCTGCACACCTAATACTATCTCTATTTAACACAGATTCAAAACTAAATCTTAACAAACGTTATGATTATGAAGGTCTATACATTTTAGACCAAGGACATTTTGAGTAGCAATTTTTGTTTCCATCCATGTCAACTCTCTGCATTATGAGTGTTTAAACGATTAGAATCAACTCACTGGTAGGTATGCAATAATAAGTTGATCATAACCTTTTAAAACTTTTTGTGTCGAGTTGAAAGAATTGTATGAAACCGGAAGGCGATTGGTATAAAATCATAGATGCAAAAAGCGCAGTGCACAATTTTTCAATTAGTTAATATTTAAATGCAAAACACCTCAGTCATGAAGCAACTAATCATTCAAACTCGATTTATTTCAGCTCACTGAAAACTACTTCTAGGAATAACTGTTGTTTTACATACGAGCAGAGTTGCTTGTGAACTGAGGCCTACAATAAATAGATAGATTCGTTACTGATAGCAAGTTCTAGCGGAAAACCAACGAAGAAAAGTCTAAGTCCAGTTCGTTCAACTATACCATCCTCGTTAGGAATACGTTTCATTACAGCGAAATATAAACAACCCAACCGGGAATACCTATTGAAATTGGCTTTTGGAAATGTTGCTAATGTTTTTCGTAATCTGAAATAGAGTAAATAATGCCCCTCAAGCTTTCTATATTCCTTTGCCGATGTTTCGAAAATTATGTACCTAAATTCTGAAATGGAGTTCTTTGATTGAAGTGGTTGCGAACACGTGGAATAAGTGAAAATTCAAAATAGCATGCTGAAATAAAATAAACATAAGCGAGAGGTGATAATATGCTAGCTATCAAATAAGCAAGAAAAATAAATCGCTTTTACTACCGTATGACAGTAGTAGCAGCATACATCGTATTGTACAATATGGGACTGTTCTGCGCAAAAGCATACACTTGTGTTATTTGAATAATGAAGTTAAAAATGATAGAAAATTCTTCGTGAATTGCGCGTTGAACATTAAAACAGCCGGTAATTGACCACAAAATGCTGCTACGGACAAGCAGATAGGCAAAGCTTAATTATAGTTACTATTCAAAGGGTAGAAATTTGTATTACTGGATTCAAAATCGAATTTCCTGAAAATTGATCGGCTTTAAAGCTGAATAAAATCTTTGTAAAAAAACAAGACTTAAGTGTAAATCGGTCTGTAAAGTTATGGTTTTACTATGGCGGAATAATATTTAATAGATAATTGTGGATACAGAATTCATATCTTCAAATACGAGTTTTATTCAAATAGAAAGAAAGACCAGTTGTTTCAAATGTTTTTAGTTAAGTTTTGAAATACATTAAAATCGTGGATAATCAATCGTAATTCATCCTTCGTGAAGATATTAGTTGGAATAAGGGGAAACCTTTGCAATAAAGAGCATCCATGATGGCCCTTTGTCTTTGCCAATTGAGGTCCTCAAGCAGACAGACTTCGGCCAAATACAATTTATCTAGAATCGCAACACTCTTAACGTAGCTTGACATTTGGCACGATACATCCGTTCAAGAGCTATAATATGATATTATGAAGTGTGACACACGTGAATGGATCTCCTCTCCATGACCGGATACCCGCACTATTGCCATTGACACAACTCAAAAGGTTTTGGGCAATAGTGGGCCGACTTCTTTTGATACTTTCATCCACCGTTTCTTCAAAACTAGCTCGTTCTCGAAGTTTCTTTAGGTGTTTTACAAAGTTTGGCTTTCGTGATGGCCCAAAACTTCTCAATCGGCCAAAGTTTCGGCGAGTTCGGTGGGTTGAAGTCTTTTGGTACAAAAACAACATTTTCATCTCTGTACCAGTTCAACAACGGCCACTCGTAGTATCAGGATGTCAAATTCGGTGAAAATAGCGCCTCGCCTCCGGGAGATCGCAGTAAGGGCAGCAGGCGCTTCTGAAGGCACTCGTCTCGGTAGATTTTCCCATTCATGGTACCCGTCGTTAGTATGGCTGGCTCATCTCTCCACACCCACCGATGGCCTGCCATACCTAGAACTTTTTGATGAATTTGTCCACCTTTGTCTTCTTTACTTCCTCAGGAACGGCCAACCGTGATGCGGCAACGGTAAACTCCTGCCGCGGCAATTGCTTTGTGTCCGCCTTGATGTAGGTCTTTTAGTTCATCACGACGCACCTCGGTTTCGTTAGCTTCTCTCTGTACAGCTTTCTGGCGCGGGTTAAGGATGCTTCGTTTTTCGTTCCGGTTTGGAGCCTTCCCGACCTTGTAGACGTGGAGGCCGGCACATTTCATTGTTATTTCGACAAACCAGATATAAACCTCCGCCTTCTTTGCCACATTGCGGATCGATGGTTCGGTCGACGCTTGAACACACAGTTTAAGCCAGATAACTCCTGAATCTAGTCTATTCTAAGAAAGATTGCAAGCGATTTCGTTGTTTACGCCTGCTTTGGGTTTCAGGTGAACTTGAAAACGTGTCTGTTATATTTCATTATTTTTTTCTGTGGAGACTCAACATCTTCCTTGCCTTCACTGGATCAGCAAGCTTCGGTTTTCTGCCGCTGACTGATCTCCGCTAGGTCGTCTGGGTCTCCTTGAATGACCTTACCACTCGGGACACCGTTGAATGATGGAATCCCAGGTGTTGTCCGATCCATCTGTGGAACGCAGTAGCATTTTCCACAACGGCGCAGATAAATTAAAAATTACGTCAATTTAGAATCGACTTCTTTTTACCCGGTACAGTTTGCTCAATGAGGTACAGATAAACGGGTGTCTCGTACGCTACACAGAAACAAAATCTGAAATTGTATTTCATTCCACACGAAAAAGCAACCTTCATGAAACAGTTCTAACAAAGATAATCTTTTGCGTACAACATTATCGACAATGTATGGAATATTCCAGAACTTTACACGATTTATAATTTAAATGTGTGTATTTTGTGACGCTCCATTTATGTGCATGATATACAACAGAAATTCACACTAATTTTTCGAGTTGTGTACGTACACGAAACCTGTACTACCTCATGTAATTTTCCGAATTCACGGCACATAGCAGATTTAGAATAAGGACAACAATTTGTTTACATACTCTTAAAATCCTGATCATTGATTGGATGTTTTCCCAAATTGCCAAGCGATGGAATAATAAAGAGGGAAATTGTTAACCTCGTAAAATGCTTGGTGCTCTCATTTTCATGATAGAAGTATTCGATTCCTACAAAGGATGTTGAACATGGTTGCAGTGGTGTTTGATTTTGACGAATATACAACAGTGCAACTGCCCAGCATTCTGAAACAATTAAAATGTGCGTTTTCATTAAAGCTCAACTACACAGATAAAAGGAAACATTAAATTTTCTGCGTTATCTAATGCACATAAAGGGAATGCTAGATTTGGTAGAAAATAATGGGATATTCCATGTAAATTTGTTGTATGAAAGATTGCAAACATTGTTGTATGGCGCATGAAAAATTGCAAACAATTTCGTTGTTTAAGCTTCCTTTGGCTTGGAATTAATCGGGATCAATTTCGGCATTCTTTTGGATACTGTTATGGAATTCCATCAATTTTCAAGAAATTCATGATGAATTTATCAAATAAATTTGTTTTAATTTTGTTTTTGTTGTTGTAAACTCGCATTATTTCCGGGGTGCATTAATTTTCGGCTCTAATCGTGCCAATATTCACCATAAAATTAAATGTGCATATGATTTGGAGCATGAAATGCTGTAAAAAAACTGCATTTGTTTTGGATATTTTGCTATCAAACAAAATTTCCCGCAACACTAGAACTTTTTTCTTAGATTTTATTTACTGCTAAATGAATCAGCAGAGCAGAGAATCGAACAAAGCAGAACAACAAAAACCAATCACGATATCACAGGGAAGTTTGACAGCTGTGGCCATTTGACCGAATGCTGGTTTTCATGGCAGCCAATAGCAAGTGGTCATAACATCTTTCACTAGATCATTTTCAAAATTTGTATTGTAATATAAAGGTTTTATTCACTTGTTTTCAGAACCGTCTATAGAGTGGGCCACTTTGTACAATTTTTGGCTTTAAGAAGCATAGAGGAGGTGTTGGTAGGCAAAACAGTTTTGAATATAGTTTTATCAACAAAGCCGAGAGTGCTATACGGCTGGAATAAAACTAAAATTGTTACTTGAGATACGTAAAATTTGATTATGAGACGTTTGATTATGGGTGCCTAATTACACGATCCGAGCTAGTCAAACTAATTATGATGCCTAGTACTAGTATTTTAAGTTTTATGAATTCCTACAAGGGTGTTATAAAACAACATCCTTAAAACCCTGGACAAGGCATATTTCCCTTGATGGCTTCCCCCAAAACCTCATGAAGACTAAAATGTGCCTAGTTGGCCCACCCTGGCAGAGGTTCTGAAAGATATATTTTAGAGGCAGTTCTAGATCGGATTAAAACAAAAAGGTTTTATTATGACCGAATTAAAAACAGTTTGAAAACCAAAGGTAGACTACAATCAAAGCAATTTGACATCTATAAAAGCCGCTTTCGTGCCACTTCCACAAGAAACTTGCCAAAACCACTCAAAACAGTTTTATTCATATTATAACCGTATTCATAAATTTCATTCACTTTCAACAAATTCATTGCGTCAAAAATAACTCTGATTAAAGAAAAAAAAATACCCATGTTACATAAAACGTTAGTATTCTCAAAGAGAAATATTTATCTAAGCTTGATTTATGCTCAAATTTTAAATGCCAAATTAAATTCATTGTGTAAAGTGCTTGAAAAGAGCTGAAAAACTAGGTGCGCCTCTAGAATACGTTGTACTTTCTTAAAAAAATATTTAGAAAAAGTGAAGTTCTTCGTTGAAGATACATTTTTTGCTTAATCACTCGTATTAATTACTTTTTTTTATCCCACATGAACTACCGTACAACAATAAGCCGTGTCAAAGAAAGTATATCATGATACATGGAAATTATAAACCTGCATGAAGATTGAAATGAAAATGGCAGCGGCATTAACATTGATTTTTAATGAGCCATCCCAAGTAACATTGCCAAAACCATCCTGCTTTATTAAGTTTTATTAAGGTTTTATCAAAGCCACTAGAGATCAATTTGGTTTTATTATGACACCAAGAGCTGCCAATAGGTTTCATATTTTAGTCAGGTTTATGAGAACCTACACAGCTTGTTTACAACGATCTTAAAACCTTGTTTCTGAAATTCCTTTTACTCCTATCAAAGGTTTTATTTCGACTTTATGAACTCGTAAAATGCTGTATAGAAATGCCGTTTTAGGACTCGTTGATTTGATCTTATGATGGTCAGTTGAAAAAGCATTTTAAAACCATTTTGCCTCCAGTAAATGCATTCAACGGCAAATTGGCATTGAAGAAAGTCACCATAAGACCAAATAGTTTTATAATAGTCATTGGGAAGAAAAATTGGCTTTATAGCAAAACTGTGATTTTATTCCAATCGCCATATTGAAATATAAGAAATAATTGATATGTGGAAAAATGAATGCATCCAATTTTCAATGGTTTGCAAATAAACTGTAGATCAGAGACTAATTTCGGCATTCTTTTAATCATCTCATCCAATTTCAAGCACTTCTCAGGAAATTCATGATTAATGTATCGAATATATTTGTTTTAATTTGTTATATGTTGCTGTAAATTCGCATAATTTCCGAGGCGCATTAATTTTTGGCTCTTATCGTGCCAATATTCACCATAAAAATAATTGCGCATATAATTTGGAGCCTAATACGCTGTAGAAAACACAATTTGTTTTGGATAACAAAAAAGCAACCTCGATTTCACAGTGAAGTTTGACAGCTGTTGCCATTTAGCCACATTCTGGTTTTCATGGCAGCCAATAGGTTTTATGAAGGTTCTCAAGTGGTCATAACATTTTCAAAATCTTTATGTTCTTATAAAGGTTTTATTAACTTGTTTTCACAACCGTCTATAGAGTGGGCCATTTTGTACAAATTTCGGCTTTAAAGAAGCATAGAGGAGGTGTTGGTAGAAAAAACAGTTTTGAATGTAGTTTTACCAACAAAGTCGGAGGAGTGCTATACGGCTGGAATAAAACTAATATTGTTACTTGGGATTATTGAAAATGCTGTTTTGATTTCATGAAAGCATCTATAAATAAATGATGTTTTGAAATGGCATTTATGAAAATAATTTTGAGGCAAAACTGTTTCTTTGCAACGCTAATTTGCTATATGTAAGACCGTTTAGCTGTCAAACAGGTTATATGGTAACCAAGCTGCTGCCAGAAAAGAGTTTTGACAGTACAAGCTACATCAAAAGTTACTCCACAGGTAGAAAGTGTGTACGAAAGAATGCGGGAAAGCAATGCCGCATACGAGGCGAAACATGCCGCAAGATGGGAGACTGACTGATGATGTAGTTTTTACGACGACCTTAATTGATCGGTAGTTGGCAAATGACTATTCAGAATTGACAAGAAGCTTTGCTTAATATTTCGCTAAAACGTGCCATTTTTTCGCTTTTCTTAGTTTGTTACTATGTGAATCCATATTTGTTTTATTTTATTATGCCAACATTGGTAGAGCATCGTATCATAAACTTTATGTAGTAAAAAATGCTACAGTTTATGCTTTATACTCTCGTCAGAATCCAAATGGCTTAATGAAGGTTTTTGTAAAGATAAAGCGTGCTTATGAAATATTTTATCATGACTCTGATAAACAAATATGAAGGAGCTTTATTATTGAATTACTAAATGGTTTTTGAGGGGATAAAGTTCCGCGTCAATTATTTTTTAAAGCTAGACTGCTTTAGACTTCAGTTTCCTGCTAGAAAAGGTTATCAAAATAGCCTAAAGTAAAATAATTAACTATACATCTTTCGTATTATTGAAAGCTGCTTTTAGACAAAATAGCATGTCTATTGCAATAATAAAACCCCTATAAATTTATACAAAGGCTAACAGGCAGAAGGATTGTTACTTGGGAGGTTTAACAGAAATCCAAACAAACCTTTTTAGTAACAGAGTGCTGCTTTAGAAGTGGTAATATGCGTCTTTGAATTCACTTTTTGTTGTAGATTCCACTGTTAT